>CM053030.1:494800569-495083069 GCA_028564925.1 Lithobates sylvaticus | reverse complement strand
GGTCCAAATCATTTGGTGGAGGGGGGGATTATGGTGTGGGGTTGTTTTTCAGGGGTTGGGCTTGGTCCCCTTAATTCCAGTGAAGAAACTCTTAAGGTGTCAGTATACCAAGACATTTTGGACAATTTCATGCTTTGTGGGAACAGTTTGGGGATGACTCCTTCCTGTTCCAACATGACTGCACACCAGTGCACAAAGCAAGGTCCATAAAGACATGGCTGAGCGAGTTTGGGGTGGAGGAACTTGACTGGCCTGCACAGAGTCCTGACCTCAACCCGATACCTTTGGGATGAATTAGAATTCACACCTAACGTTTTGTGAATACGCTTTCTGCTACACGCATAGGGCAACCCATTAATTTCAATAGACTGCCCTATGTGCATCAAAGTACTGTAGCTCATGTAGCTTTTTGGGTATTGAACTTCACAGGTTTCTCAAATTTATGAATGACACCTCAAGTGTGATGGAAAAAAGAAAACCCACCGCTCCAGGTGAGATAAGGAAGCCTAATGATCCAGCAGGTGCTCGCCTCTGCACACAATGAAAATTAGAAGAAATGGCCACACACCACTGTAGATCAAAATCCTCTTTATTTGGACATCCCAAAAATTACAGGCATCAGAATGCTGGGTAGACATGTTTCGCACACTTCACGTGCGCTTAGTCATTAACTCAAGTGTGGCACATGTTTTTTATGCATTTCGGAAAGATTCACTTTTGTATGGATTCACTGAACGCTCAGGTGTGAATGCAGCCGAAGGCTGGGTTCACACTGCTGCGGTGCGGGAACGCTGCGAATACACTGCGAGTTCCCGCACCGCATGTCTCCCGCCGGCAGTTCACACTGCCCTATGCGAGCTGCTGGGGGTGTCAATGAAATGTTAATGACACCCCCATAGCAGCTCGCATATCGCAGTGCGATCTGAAAACTCGGACAGGAATCGGATCGCATGGTGAGAACACCATGCGATCCGATTCTGCTGCGGAGCGAAAAAAAGGGTCCTGTCCGATTTTGGGCCGAATGCGATGCGAATTCAGCCATACTATCTGTATGGCTGAATTTGCATCGCACAGAGATCGCATATGATTTGAACTGCAGTGCGGTGCGAATCATATGCGATCTCCCGCACCGCAGCAGTCTGAACCCGGCCTAAAAGAGGACAACCAGGGATTCATGTACACCAAGCTTAAAGGCTGGTACACACTGGACGAATAATCGGCAATTTTCATTCAGCCAGCTGGGTTGAACAAAAAAAAAAATAAAGAAAACGCCTGTGTGTACCAGACATTTATTTTTGCTCAGGAACTCTCCTCCGACACAATACAAAGTCATCAGAACACTCACCAGCAAGCATAATGTATGGGGGCCCATTGGTCATTGTCTAATTGGTTCACAGAAAATCCCTCATCTAATAATCGACTTAATAGTGTGGAATCTCCTTCACAGGCGCTGCGATGCAGAGGGAAATCGTCCACCCACTGGCGCTCCCTAATGGACAAAATTAGAAAAAAAATATATATATTGTCAATTCATCTATTTCAACGTGAGATGACACTGTAGTGTAGTGTACTTTTACAAATGTTTTTTAGTGCACAGTAGCTAAGTGGTTAGAACTTCCACCTAGCAGCACTAGGGTCGTTGGTTCGAATCCCAGCCATGACACTACTTGCCTAGAGTTTGCATGTTCTCCCTGTGCCGGTTTCCTTCAGGTGCTCTGGTTTCCTCCCACACTCCAAAAGACATGCTGGGAGGTTAATCGGCTCCTGTCTAAATTGGCCCTAGTATGTGTATGTATGAATGGGAGTTAGGGACCTTAGATTGTAAGCACCTTGAGGGCGGGGACTGATGTGAATGTATAATATATATGTAAAGTGCTGCTTAAATTGACAACGCTATACAAATACCTGAAATAAACAGTTTAACATAAAAAAAAAAAAAAAAGTTATGCTTTTATTGTATTTGGATAGAGTAGTGAGGGGTTAGAACCACTGTCAGGTTCCCCCTTCTATAACTGTCCGGATCAGCAATGCTGACAGGACAGGAGGGGAAATGTCCCTAACGAGACACAGAGAAAAAAAAAAAAATCCGACAGTGGTTTTAAAGTATAACTAAAAGCATTTTTTTTTTTTTAAGTTTTGGAAATAGTGGAGAGGGATTAAAATACATTTCAGGTTTTTATTGCGGTCTGTACCCCTGTTTGGAAGATTCTTCACCCTCTGTATTTATCCATTTACCATTATTGCCAAAAGTGAAAGAAATGCCAAATTTTGGGTTGTCACCAGAACAGAAAAGAAGAAATTTTTCCAATGGGGACACTCGTTCTGGTGAGAACCCAGGGATTCTCTGACTTTGGAGGGATTTCCTCTCAATTCCTGATGTGGCTATGGGACAGGAAGTGAAGGGAAATCTCCCCCATGGGACACAGATGGCAAAAAAACTGACAGGGGTTATATTCTCTCTCTTCCTCTACCAAGCGTTAATAAAAAAGTGATTTTGCCTTTAGTTCTACTTTAACCACTTCGATACCGGGCACTTTCACCCCCTTCCTGCCCAGACCAATTTTCAGCACTTTCACGCTTTCAATGACAATTGCGCGGTCATACAACACTGTACCCATATGACATTTTTCCCACAAATAGAGCTTTCTTTTGGTGGTATTTGATCACCTCTGCGGTTTTTATTTTTGCGCTATAAACCAAAACAGACAATTTTGAAAAAAAAAAAAAAAAAAAACTAAAAATATATATTTTTTTTAAAATAATAAATATCCCAATTAAAAAAAAAAAAAAAAAAAAAAAAAAAAAAAACAAGCAAAAAAAAATAAACATATTTCTTAAATATGGTTAAAAATTAATGGCACCAATGCGTGTGGCTGATACACACTTCACCACAAAGCAACAGTATGAACCCAGCCCTAACAAACTGCTACTGTTTCTCCCAGGTAAGCAGCACAGAGATTATTTAGCTTTCCCTTCCTCCTCCACTCATCACAAGTATAAGAAAACGCTCAGCAAAAACCAAGCATTCATGTTTACAGGCAAACAAGGCGGGCAACTAGTACTGGAGGACGGTCCAACCATCCCAGCATGTCCAACTGCCCTCCTTTGTCTATGGCCACCATCAGAATACTGAAAGCAAAAGAAGGTAACGGGGACTGTACTTGTCTTCCAGGACGCTGCTCATGCTCCTCTGCCACTTGTCTCTCTTTGGAATCTGGATTTTGGAATAGTCCGGAACTCCGAGCCCAAAATACGGGTTTATTACCACTTTATCCACCTACAATGAAGGAAAACATGGTTATTTCAACGATATATCTCGCTGTAAATGTAAAGCTTTGGAAAGTCATCCAACATAGTTTGACGTCAGTTGATGAGCTTTGTACTTGTCATGATTGAACACCGTACTGCTCAACTGCCTACGCTGGAGATTCTTTTGTGACTATTTGAAGACTCTTTAAAGCAGTTGAAAGCATCCTGATAGGACAAGCCATGTTCACCAAATGCAATGCACAGCAGTTCAAAAACGCAGCTTCTGAATGCTCAGTAATCTTACATGGTTGAAATTTTGGGTCTGTAATCATCTTCTCTTCACACTTTGTGGAGTCCCTGACCTGGGACTGGTATGACTGTTTGGACATTCCATATACCAATGTTTCTCCAGGTCAAGGACTACATAAGTCAATCAGGGTTTCTCCAGAGGGTGGTAAGGGTTCCTTGTCCTGTAAGCAATGGTGGATCTTTATCTCCTATGTTCACTGGTCATCAATGTAAGGCCAGCCATAAATGGAGGAAATATTTTTTTCCTGTAACTCGTTGCAGAAAAAAAATAAAATAAAACATGCTCGATTCCCCCAGCAATACAGACAGTGCTGACAGGGGGATCTCTCCCATGGAGCCATTGTGTTCTCCCCACCAGGGGCGGCAAGGGAAGCTGTCCCTACCAGGAGAACACAGTGATTATTAGCTAGTCTAGTCTATTAGTTAGTCTATACCAGCCGATAAAATCCGACAGGCTGGTTGTACCCAAGTTGATCGATCCCCTTTTGGATAATTGTCCACAGAACAAGTGTTCCCATTGAAAGATCTCCCCTACATTCCCATTTCGGTGAGAACTTAACATTTAGAATTTTTCCTCACTTTGAGTTTAAAGGGGTTGTAAAGGCAACATTTTTTTCACCTTAATGCATTCTATGCATTAAGGTGAAAAAACATCAGACAATGCTGGCCCCCCCAGCCCCCCCGTTTTACTTACCTGACTCCCTCGAAAGTCCCGTGCTCGCACCCGACATCCTCTTCACCGATCAGCCTGGCCACCGATTGGTTACAGTGGATGGATTGAAATCAGCGCAGCCATTGGCTCGCGCTGCTGTCAATCACATCCAATGACGCGGCGCACCTGGGGGCTGGGCCGAGTGATACAGTGAGCGGATATGGCCGCCGGCTGCATCACGGGAGCGTGCCCGCAAGCACTTCTCACCATGCGAGGGAGCTCGCATGAATGTGAGATGTCCTTGCGGGGGGGGAGCCGAGACACCTGCCGAGGGACCCCAGAAGACCTGGTTCGGGGCCACTCGAGCTGCACAGTGGAGGTAATTATAACATACTTTTTTTTTTTAAATAACAAACACCTTTACAACCCCTTCAATTAAATGTTGCCAACAGGACAGATGGGGGGTGAATTTCTCCAATGGGGACACAGCAATAAAAACCTATTCCCCAGGGGGACGACACACACAAGGATGCCCTGTGTAGAAATTCAGATGGGGCCTCTTTGTGCATGTCTTCAGAAAAAATAAAGTTCTTTATGCCAAGGTTGTCATTGTGTGGCTGTCTTTCTTTTGCTGGAAAAAACATACGAGAATGGATGAGCTCCATCAGATTCCTGCACCTCACCTGAGCTTTCATAAAAATAAAAAAAAATCAGTGGGCTTGTGAGCAGCAACCCTCTACAATAAATTAAAAAACAAAAATTCTAACCCCTCATCAATCTATACAAAAAAAAATAAAAAATTTGGGGCTTTAGACCTACTTTAACCAGTTTCCAACCAGCCACCATACATATACTGCGGCAGGTTGGCTCGGCAGTGTGAATCGCCGTACCCGGATGTCGGAAGCACCCGCGGTGATCAGATTCACTAACGAACCGATCTACAGGCCCAGGCCAATGATTTGTCCTGGACCTGCTGATCAGTTCTGGTGAATGGCAGACTGTCCTCTGCCTGTGGAGGAAATGATGTCATCTCCCCTCGTGGAGCCCTTTTCGGTTTCAGCACGAGAGAAGACATCTACAAAAGAAAGGAGGAGGCGGAATCTTGAAATCATTGCAAAAAAAGGAAGATCAGTCACTAATCATGAAAAGAGAAGTGGACCCATTAGGCCTTGTTCACACAGGCGTTCTATAGCATATGCACTTGTAAGGACTGTGTTTACCCGCATAGCAATGCGCAGGTGTTCCATGCATCTCTGTGCAGTCAGTCCCCTCTAGGTCAGTTAGGGCACAACCTCTGTTCCCAATTTTACAGCCGTGCTAGTGCAGGTGGACAGCTCCGAATGCAGACCGTGTGTGTTCAGGGTCGTGCACCTGCGTGGCTGTCAAACTGGGAGCAGCGGCTGTATCTATGAAGCCCCTGTGTCCCGACTGACATGAATGGGACCAATTGAACTGGGATGCACGGAACACCTGTGCATCATCATGCGTGCAAACACTACATGGGCATACGCTATATTCTATAGATATTCCTTATTCAATTGTCTGTCTTGGGATGCTCACCCAGCACAGGACAAACTAGTGCATGAAATTAGTACCCTGTTTGTGTATTGCAGGTCGGATCCGAAGAGAGGATTGTATATACAGATGTCTGCCTTCTCCAGTGCCATCATTTTGCTCTTGATTTCCAGAGCCGTGTAGCCCATGTGCAGAGAGTCTACAGACTGTCCGTCTTCGGAGGAGTAAGCTGGGTTGGTGATGTTGGTTTTTATCCGGTCTAGTGGAGACGGGCGGAACAGCGCAGCAATGGCGTGAGACTTTGTGTGCTGCTCATCCAGCCACCTACACAGAGAACAGGCAACAGGTCAGCTGCAATACCATCATTGTACACTTAATAATAAAACTTAGAACTGAGCTAAAATGTATTTTTCAAATGGTCCCCATCTCTCGCTGGAACCGGCATCTTCTGGGTGTCGGTCGTTTTTTTGTCTGGCAAGGATGACGCCACTTCTGCGCATGTGTCAGTCATCCGGCGCACAAGAACTGTGGCGGCGATGTAAGCTGAGCATGCGCAGCTCGGTTTAGATGCGGGGGAAGGTGCATTTTATTGTAGAGGACACACTGGGGTTGATTTACTAAAACTGGAGATTGCGATATCTGGTGCAGCTGTGCATTGTAGCCAATCAGCTTCCAGGTTTTTTTTTTTTTTCAAAGCTTAACTGAACAAGCTGAGGTTAGAAGTGGCTACCATGCACAGCTGCACCAGATTTTGCACTCGCCAGTTTTAGTAAATAAACCCTAATGCATGTCTTCTTCCATTTAGGCCGGCTTCACACTGGGGCGGTGCGGGCGGCGACGGTAAAGCAGCGCTATACCGTCACACTGGAGTGAAAGGACTCGCTTTTTTCAGGAGCTACACAGGCGCTATTTTTAGAGCTGTAGCTCCTGAAAAACGTCCCAGTGTGAAAGCACCCATAGAGATTGCCTGTTCACAGTGTATGACAGTTGACATTACATTATATTTTGTGTTCTTGGTGGTCAGATATACATTAAAACGCAGAACTAAAATTCCTTTAGTTCTGCTTTTTAAAAGTATGTCTGACCACCAAGAACCCAAAATGTAATATAATGCAGCTTACCAGTCCTTGGTGTGGTAGCTGCATTTTCGTTATGCTTTTAAAGTAAAGCTGTGATGATAAAAATATGAAGGCTGCCAATACTGACCTATTAGTGAAAAGAATAATTGATTGGCGTAAAATATTGAGGCCAGGTGAGAAATATTTCAAGAACAAGGTCAGCCTGACATTCTGCCCATGTGTATGTCAGTCTGTCCGTCAGAAGCCGGCTGTTCTGCCAACTTCCGTCTAATGTGTATGCTGGAAAACCAGCAGCCGACTGACTCCCGATCAGCGCTCTCAGCCAATGACAGAGATCGCTGATCGGAGTGTTCTGGCAGGGGGGGGTCATCCCCCTGTCAGAAGACAAGAGCTCAGCGGGGGAGATTGCTCGGCGAACCTGGCATGGTTAGTACAACGTCTCCCGATGGGAGCTGTCAGGTTATGTTTTTGTTCAACCCACAGGGTTGCACGAAAAAAAAAAAAAATGAATAAAAAAAAAAAAAAAAACTGTAGCGTGTACCAGGCTTTAAACCCTGTTCAAATATCATGGCAACCATAATTATTCCCCAGAGAGGAGGAAAAGACAACAGGATAAGTGTCGGAATGTGAATAATCCGACTGATCTTTACCAAGATAGGCCCCTCTGCCTAATCCTCGCTTCTTTCTTTTTCCTCTGCCATCATCTCCTATCCACCCTTTACTTCCTGTGTTGTGACGTAAAAAAAATAAAAAAAAAATAAAAAACACACCACGCAACATCCCAATAGTGATATTTAGGGAGAAGAAAAAGCTATTTCAAAGCCGCACATCAGTGCGATTTGTACATCTGATTTCACTGCAGCTTGCGACTCCTTTTAAACCAAAGTCAATGCAATTTGCAGGAAGAAAAATAAAATATTCAGAAAAAAGTACTGCAGAAACCTTTTTCAAAGTCGTCACGACATGAGTCGCGGTTATTTGAACGGTTCCATTGCCATCAATGAGGTGCGACTTGTTATACAATTTGGAACTGTCAAATTATAGGACAAATAGCACCAGTGTGAACGGGGGGCTTAGTGTTCTTAATTGAGACAAGTACACACTATAGAGGAATACGCTTTGTTCATATTTCATATGTCTGAGGTTTACAACCACTTTAAGCAAACACGTGGGCATTCCAGCAGGTGAGTGTTCAGAGAATGACCTGTAAAGAAACTCAGCCCTACCACTTCCGCACATTAAAAAGACAGCAGACAGAAAGGACTCTAAAGTTCTTACTTATCCAGGGCGAGAAGCATGCGTGCAGTGAGGGTGGAGAAGTGGCTGCTGGTCTCGCTGCACACCCTCATGATATCCTGCAGACAGAAGAACACGGGTCCGCCAGGGCTGTAGGACATCTTGGAATTATCTGAAAACAAGACAATAAAATTGCAAATTAAACTCTTAAAGAGGACCTGTCACTTTAAATCCTTGCTCTCCTGAGAGTCTGAGGGTAAGGCAGAAAAGAATACCTAGAGAAAATGCCAACTGGCCAGGGCAAAGAAGGGCAGCAGCTAAGGTTTGGCAGAGGCCAAGTACATTGGGTCAAAGCAAGGCAAGGGGTCTTGGGTACCATCCCCTGATCTGTGACAAGTATATACAATATATAGCTTAGCTATAATATAAAGTGTACACTGTGCAATATATAGAATAATCCTTCCATGAATACAAAGTGATAATAAATAAGTTCCCAGGCCACAAGACAAAATGTGAAAAGTCAGTCATACAAGTGTGAATGTCCACAGAGTGATCAGCATTCAAATTAAATTCACGGTGTTCACACCAATGTACAAACTGAACTCTCACCAGAACAATATGACCTCTAATGCCCCAGACCATAAAATCCATCGTATTTTTTCAGACGGATTTAGTCCGACACTGGTGTTGCATACACACGGTCGGACAAAGTTGTCAGAAAATCCGATCGTTCCGAACGTGGTGACGTTCGTTGCCTACGACGGGACTACGTAGAGGCTAGTAGCCAATAGCTTTGGTCTTGTAATGTGATCTGAGCATGCGTGGCACTTTGTCCGTCGGAATTCGCTACACACGATCGGAAAAAGTCCGAAAGGACTTTGTTGTCGGAAAATTTAAGAGCAGGAGATAAAACTTTGTCCGTCGGAAAATCCGATGGAAAATGTCCGATGGAGCCTACACACGGTCGGAATTTCCGACAACATTGTCCAATAGGACATTTTCCGTCGGAAAATCCGACCGTGTGTATGGAGCTTTACTGTTAAGCAGGTCATACAAGGTAGAGGTGTAGTACTCCCAAATGGCCATCAGACACCGTTCGCCTCCAGATTGGATGAAGATCTTTGCACAGTGGTGTAGTGGGTAGCACTCTCGCCTAGCAGTAAAAAGGGTCGCTGGTTCAAATCCCAACCACGACACTACCTGCCTGGAGTTTGCATGTTCTCCCTGTGCCTGCGTGGGTTTCCTCCCTGTGCCTGTGGCTTCTGTCCAAAAAAAAGTGGCCCTAGTATATGAATGTGAGCTGGGGACCTTGGATTGTGGGCTCCTTGAGGGTAGGGACCGATGTGAGTGTGCGATGTATGTGCGGAGCGCTGCGTAAATTGACGGCGCTATATAAATAAATATTTAAATAAATAATAAAATGAGCATCTTAATGAGACCCAATGTACAGGGATAGGGACAATTGTAGCACTACCCACCCACCACGCACCCACACTCACTCAGGTTGAACTGGATGGACTGGTGTCTTTATCCACTTCCTGCCCGGTCAATAGAAAATTGATGTCCGGAAGTGGTTCTGTTATCCTGAATGGGCATCATATGACGTCCTTCAGGATAACCTGCCGCCGCGTGCCCGTAGGGGCGCGCGCATCGCGGCGATCGGTAAAGAGCCTCTGGGATTTTGTTGTCAGAAAATTTTAGATCCTACTCTCAAATTCCGATGGAAAAAGCCCACACATGATCAGATTTTCCGACAACATAATCCGATCGGACTCTTTCCATCGGAATATCCGACCGTGTGTACGGGGCATTAGAGATTTCGCTGGGATGGTGTCCTTTTGTCCACCAGCTGAGAGCTAACAGTGATTCTCTAAAGCAGTTCGTGGTTTTGGTGCCAACAATAAAAAGACTGTAGGTTTTTAGTGTTGCCTCCTGATGGCTTCCTGCTTCAGTCCTTTAGTCCTATGCCAAAATGTGGTTCATAGGCAACCAAACACATTTCTGTTAGTCCCCATACACATGGTCAGAAATTCCAACCACAAAATCCGTCCGTTTTTTTTCCGACGGATTTTGTCTGAAACTGGTGTTGCATACACACGGTCGGACAAAGTTGTCGGAAAATCCGATCGTTCCGAACGTGGTGACGTTCGATGCGTACAACGGAACTACGTAGAGGCTAGTAGCCAAAAGCTTTGATCTCGTAATTTGATCTGAGCATGCGTGGCACTTTGTCTGTCGGAGTTCTCGGCACACGATCGGAAAAAGTCTGATCGGATTAGGTTGTCGGAAAATTTGAGATCCTGCTCTCAAATTTTTTCCGTCGGAATTTTCCGACGGAAAAGGTCCACTATAGCCCACACACGATCGGATTTTCCGACAACATAATCCGCTCTGACTTTTTCCATCGGAATATCCGACCGTGTGTACGGGGCATAAGAGTTTACAGCAACCAGAGTTTCTTGTGGTATGCTTCTGGTGTCAACTGATACTTCATCATTATGACATCCTTCATGGCCTCATAATTGTCATTCTTCTCTGTGGGCAATTCTACACAGGCCTCCAGGCGTTTCTTCTCAGATAGTGGGGCCCCCTACATCTGTGGAAAGTGGTATGGACCACATTTTCTCAAAGGATCGCAAGTAGGTATTCCTGAAGATGCATGATTAAAAAAAAAAAAAAAACACGTAGGGGCTTCTGGGTATCGCCAACGTCACTTCCTGCCCCAAACCGCACAATATTGAGGTTTGGACCATCGACTCCGGGAGACGGAACGGCGCTTGTTAGCCCCAAAAGTATTGCTGGAAAGACTCAGTGCCGGTCTATAGGCACCATATTTGTGAGTGAAAATCATTTTTACCCATTTTATTGTTGGAATAAAGCATAATATGTTGCGCAATGATGGCCGTTTGCTTTCTATGAGATCCTGAGATCAATGTGGAGATGCATGGAGCAGTGGCGGGACAAGGTAATTTAGAGCCCAGGGCGAACATGCCAAATTGCCCCCCCCCCCCCCAAGATGTATGGGCATTATGTGTCCCATCCCCACTCCCAACACAAATCCCCCCAAATCACAACTCCTTCTTACCCCCTGAAGCCCCCCAAATTCCCCTTTTTAACACAAATTCCCTCATCTCCTTTTGGTGCCCCCCCCACCTCACATGATACCACAGTGCCCTGGGAAACCGCCCCTCCTGCCCACCCCTTGTCCCGGCCCTGGCATGGAGTGATTACTGGCATACCGTTTGGAAATCTTCAGATATATTCATATGAGTGGAGTGGTTAACCCAAACATAAACCAAAGGTGTCTTTTTATTTTGTTTCTGGTGAGTGTTCATTTTAGAAGGTGGTGGTGTTTCACGAATTGGTGAAAGTTTTCCAATCACAGACGTGGATTTGTGCACGTGGGATTCGGATAACCAGTGCTTGAAGAAGAGGAATACTGGGACTGTCCTTTTGTTAAACACATGATTTTCATTTATATTAAGAAAAAATTTTTCCCCCTCTATTATTGTAGTTCACGAAATTTGAACTTTATTGATTTTATGATTAATTGTTGATGAATTATTGATAAATAATATTTACCGCTTTAGTTATGTATATCATTTAGGGTCAGCGCAGTTACCCTTTTTACTGTAATATTGTTCACCTCACATTACTGGTGGGGAATCTATGACTGCAGCAGATCGGCTACCTAAAGAAACATTTATTTATATTTTTAAGCTGGTGACACACTTTTTACATCCATGTCATAAAACCTTACCATTTCCTGTACAGAGCCCACTCCCTTCCACTTTGTAAAACATCACATTAGTATGAACAGGTGATATTTTCAGATATTCATGACAGCTGCTAAAAGTGTATATAAGGCCCCTTTTACACTTGTGCGACTTCAAAGTCGCGCGATTTCACCGGAATTTTCGCCACGATTTCAAGGAATGCCTGTGTAAGTGGCATCAAAATCGGACCAAAGTAGTGCAGGGACTACTTTGAAGTCGGAACGACTTGAAGTCGTACTAATATGAATGGCTGTCATTGGAAATCATGGGGAACGATTTGTCATGCTACTTTGCAGTCCCAAATCGTGGGACAAGTCATATAAGTGTGAAAGGGGCCTTAAAGCATACAAAAAAAGTTCAGTTCTGGATAGAATGGGAAAGGGTTTGAACCCCTTTCAGTTTTTATTGTTCTCGGTGTCCAGTCTGGGGAGATTCACCCCCACAATTTGTCCTGTTGGCCATTGTCAAGGGAACTAAAAATGAGGGGGGGATCCAAAATTTTACACTTTTCACTAGAGGAAGAGGTGAGAAGTGAGGGAAATACTTCCATTGGGACACCCATTCCAATGACAGCTCTCTAATGCCCCGTACACACAGTCGGATTTTCCGACGGAAAATGTCCTATCGGACCATGTTGTCGGAATTTACGACTGTGTGTGGGCTCTATAGGACTTTTTCCGACAGAAAAACTTTGAGATCCTGCTCTCAAATTTTCCGACAACAAAGTCCTATCAGACTTTCTCCGATCGTGTGTAGCGAATTCCGACGGACAAAGTGCCACGCATGCTCAGATCACATTACAAGACCAAAGCTATTGGCTACTAGCCTCTACGTAGTTCCGTCGTACGCAACGAACGTCACCACGTTCAGGATGATCGGATTTTCTGACAACTTTGTCCGACCGTGTGTATGCAACACCAGTGGCGGACAAAATCCGTCTGAAAAAATCCGACGGATTTTGTGGTCGGAATTTCCGACCGTATGTACGGGGCATAAGATGGGAATTTAGAGAGGTTACCTCTTATTCCCTGTTGGGTCCCCAGGATAGGAAGTGAAGGTGATTCTCCCCAGAAGGAAAACAAAATAACCTGATAAATGTTTTACCCCTTTTACCCTCTATTCTATTTAAAACTAAAAAAAAAAACTAAAAAAGAAAAAAATAAAACACACCACAGTCATTAAATGCAGGCTCCAACCTCCTTCTGAAAAAAAAATGCTAATTATCCTGGCTGTCTCTATGATTTTTATTTTTCCTCTTACTTCCTATGTCACTGTCACAGATTAGTTTTGACTGAATTTGCCTCGTGCAATTACCAGTTAAGGGAAGAAAAGGCCCAATTAGCAATGGAACAATTGTTACCTTTAACAGAGGCTGGAACCAGGAACAGAGTCGCTTCTTTCCCAGACCTCTCTCCTTCTAGGGGGAACGTCTTCATTAACACAACCCTCTTCCCTGGAGACAAAGGATGTATATAGAATGATGGTTTACATCAGAAAGAAATTCAGGAGCAACTGGCTGTTATATCCCACAATAAAGAAATCAGCAAAACACGCAGGTGCTGAATATGGTGGCTTTACATCAACAGACATCCCTACAGATGATATATAAGACTACTGTCTATTTCATGCAGCTTGTAACTAAGGGCCATCATCTACCAATGCAGTTGAGAATATATATATATATATATATATATATATATATATATATATATATATATATATATATATATATATATATATATATATATATATATATATATATATATTCACCCCAAACTTACTCATCTATGTCTTCATGGACCTTGCTTTGTGCACTGGTCCAAATCATGTGGTGGAGGGCAAGGGGGTGTGACGGATCCTGTACTCAAGGTGTCCGCCGTAAATGCTTCCTAAGTCCTGGAACATGAGTCCAATGGATCTGGTTATATGAGCCCCCAAGAACTAGACAGCACCAGTCTTGGAGAATATCAGGAATTTACTTTGAGATGTCACACACGTATATACAGCCAGATGAATAAAACCTAACCTAATTAGCATGAGCTAATTATCTTAACCGCTTCCCGACCGCCTCACGCAGATATACTGTGGCAGAATGGCACGGGCAGGCAAAATCACGTACCTGTACGTGATTAGGTAATCGCCAGCCCGTGGGTCGCGTGCGCACCGCCAGCGGCGCGCTCGCGACCCCGGCCGCGGGACCAGCGGACCCAATAGCCGCTGGTGTCCCGCGATCGGGTTACGGAGCTGAAGAACGGGGAGAGGTCTGTGTAAACAAACCTCTCCCCGCGCTTCCTACTCTGCCTGTCATTGATTGGCTGTTCCCGGTCATCGGGAAAGCCGATCAATGACGTCAGACATCAGCCCCGCCCCCTAATGTAAAAAAAACACACACGTCACAGCCCATAACCCCTCCCCTCCCCCTAGTGGTTAACCCCTTCACTACAACTGTCATTTATACAGGAATCAATGCATTTAAATAGCATTGATTGCTGTATAAATGACAATGGTCCCAAAAATGTGTCAAAAATGTCCGATGTGTCCGCCATAATGTCGCAGTCACAAAAAAAAAAAAAAAAAAAAAAAAAAAAAAAAAAAAATCGCTGATCACCGCCATTACTAGTAAAAAAAAAAAAAATATTAATAAAAATGCTATACAACTATCCCCTATTTTTTAAACGCTATAACTTTTGCGCAAACCAATCAATAAATCGCTAATTTCGATTTTTTTTACCAAAAACATGTAGAAGAATACGTATCGGCCTAAACTGAGGAAAAAAAAATGTTTTTTTTATATATTTTTTGGGGATATTTATTATAGCAAAAAGCAAAAAATATAGCATTTTTTTAAAAATTGTCGCTCTATTTTTGTTTATAGCGCAAAAAATAAAAACCGCAGGGGCGATCAAATACCACCAAAAGAAAGCTCTATTTGTGGGGAAAAAAGGACGCCAATTTTGTTTTGGAGCCACGTCGCACGACCGCGCAATTGTCAGTTAAAGCGACGCAGTGCCGAATCGCAAACAGGGGCCTGGTCCTTTGGCTGCCAATTGGTCCGGGGCTGAAGTGGTTAATCAACACTGGACTCCTTCATTCAATTGCAGGGTTAATTAGCACACACAACAATAGGTGAAACACTCCTACAAGCCAGACTATACTCATTTACACAACAGACAGGCTGGCTGGAGTTCATGACATTAGCATGTGACAGCTTGTGTCCCAACAGTATCATTCAGTCTCTTGCTAATATGCCAAATACATATACAGAGTCTGTGTCTTGGGGGGCCAGCATGGACCTGAATCCAAGTAACACCAGCTCTGGGGTCCCCAGGCATGTAGCTCAAAGAGCACCGTTCCCATAAATGCCAGGGCCCATAATTGCAAGGCAATAGGCTCGCATTCAGTCCCCTCCAACAGCCTCTGTCCCGGCTAGGTCTGTCACAGGGGGGATTATTGTGTGGGGTTGTTTTTCAGGGGTTGGGCTTGGCCCCTTAGCTCCAGTGAAGGGAACTCTTAAGACATCAGCATACCAAGACATTTTGGACAATTTCATGCTCCCGACTTTGTGGAAACAGTTTGGGGATGGCCCCTTCCTGTTCCAACATGACTGCGCACCAGTGCACAAAGCAAGGTCCATAAAGACATGGATGAGCGAGTTTGGGATGGAGGAACGTGACTGGCCTACACAGAGTCCTGACCCCAACCCAATAGAACACCTTTGGGATGAATTAGAGCTGAGACTGCGAGCCAGGCCTTCTCGTCTAACATCAGTGTCTGACCTCACAAACGCGAAGGCAGGCGTCCCAATGCTTTTGGTAATACAATACATGAGTATAATATAATACAGGAGTATAATATATGAGTTTCGCTTTTTAAATTGCTGGAAAAAAAAAAAAATGGATGATATTGAAATCTTTTTAGATCACCTGTATGTGCCCACCATTACCTGCAGAAGTGTGCTTCTACTAAATATGATCCCTGCAGTGTCTCCTTCACAGCCCACCAAACCTGCCCCGAGCAGCTGTATTCCAAACACTGTGAAAGTTAACAGAGGCCATTGCTAATGAGCAAATTTGCACCGCTCACCCACCCACTTCTGCCCTCAGCCAATCACAGAACTCATACTATTATTGCCTCACAATGCACTGTGTTCTGGAAATAGGTGGTGGAGATGATGTCATTCAACTGCTCCTCCATTTACAGAATGCGATGCTTTGTGTCAGAGTGTCAGTACAAGTTGGTGGAGAATGGTGGAGGTGGGCATGCGGCGTGACTTGCTGTTGACCTTCGCAGTGCCACAGAACAGCAGCCCAGGGCAGTAGCTGCTGGCTATAAAGGAGACGCTGCAGAAAGATTTAACAAAAGCATCTGTCTGCAGGTAATGGGATATACACCAATTACACATACCTAACGTGTTTGGGGGTGTATTGTGTAAAAAAAATAAAAAAAATAAAAAATAAAATAAAGTAGCCTTACATTACACAGCAGATTTAGTATAGAGCGGATGTCAGCCCATTCCCAGCTCCGCTCAGGACTTCCAGCTCACCTTTCACCCCTTGGTTGGTTGGCGAGTTTAGCTTGGTGGACTCCAGCACGTATTGGAGGATCTCCTGCGATTTGTCTTTCTCCCCCTGCAGTTTAGTTTCCAGTAACATCTTCCTTCTCTTCTTCTTCTGCCCTTCTACCGGGACCTCGATCATCAATATCTGCAATCAAAGGACAAAGTCAATCAGTCGTTTTCCTCTCCACATGTATCCTCTGAAGTTTTAATCAATATTCTATTATTACAACTACAGTACAGGAGAAAATCTAAGCCCAAACTGGACAACATTTCGTTTTTGAAAGCACCGGTAATAAAACAGCTGCAACGTTTTTTTTTTTTTTTCTTCATACAATACATTTTTCACATATCTCCTCATCCTCCTGCAGCCACTTTAAAGCGGTAGTAAACCCGCTGAAATTTAATTTTATTTTTTATACACCTGTAAGGGAAAAGGCATAATGAGCTCGTATGCACCTCATACTAGCTCATTATGAAATACTTACCTTAGAACGAGGCATCGGTAACTCACCTGGCCCACGCCGAGGTCACTGACATGTTGCCTCTGCGTGTCTTCCGGGTATTGTGACTCCAGCGCTGTGAGTAGCTGGAGCCGCGATGTCGTCACTCCCGCGCATGCGCACGGGAGACTTCTTCTCGGCAGGGTTCGGATTCTGCCAGCCTTTCAGCCGAGAATCCCCTGCGCGCATGCACCGCTGCAGTCAGCGGCGCATTGCGCGGGGAATATCTCCTAAACCGTACATTTTTTACCTACAGGTAAGCCTCATTATAGGCTTGCCTGTAGGTTAAAGTCAAAATTTCGACTTTACAACCGCTTTAAGCCAAGTCCTGTCTTGCTCCAACATTGGCTGTGCATCATAGCTCTTGACCGGCTTCCTGATCTCGACAAAGATTGACCAGGCCAGTGCAATGTGTGCCTTCACCAGAGGCTTACGTTACAGGTTGACAATGCAAGAGCACAATTCAGTGGCGGTGCGTCCATAAGGGCGCACGGGCACCCCCCCCTCTCCTGCCACCCCCCCCTCTAGCACCAATAGATGGATTCATGCAATGTATGAATCTATCTATCTATCTATCTATCTATCTATATCCGCCGCTGCCACCCCCTATCCAGGAGCCCGGCCCCTTTTCGGGCACAGGTTTTGAAGCACCTGATTAGAGCCATAGGCTGCAATAGGCATCAAAAAAGGTAAACCTCGCAGGTCACTCAGCTGTGTTAGAAAAGCGAATGAATATTTGCTTTCCTAACACTAAACCGCCTCTCAACCAATCAGGTGCTCGGATCTGTTACCCGTCACCTGATTGGCTGAAACGACAGGCGCTGTGATTGGACGCCAGGCATCCAATCATAGCAGAGGATGGGAGAAAACATCGGAGGAGCTGTCCCACTGAGACAGGCCAGAGCAGATGGCGAGCCGGTGGGGGGCACACTGGCATTTGATATGGCACAGTGCTGCGTTTGATGGGGCACAGTGGCTGCGTTTGATGGGGGTTTTTTAAGAATTTTTCAGCACCAGCCGCCACTGGCACAATTGGTATACCATTGCCACCCAATAACAGACGCGCACATGACGACGTGTGAGCGCCACTCAGTCCTGGAGTACTGGGAGCCCAGCCTGTGTAGATGACGACGCGCCAAGTATGGGGCATCAAAAAAATTATGACAGGCCGAGCTCACGTGAAATAACCCAAAATGACATGACTGTTCTGAGAAAGAAAGAAAAAAAGAAAGAAAGAAAGAAAGAAAGAAAGAAAGAAAAGAAAGAAAAGAAAGAAAGAAAGAAAGAAAGGAGTCACGCTTCAAAAGCTCACACTGGACTGGTCCCCTTGTGTTAAGACACCCAATAAAATAAACTTACTTCATATAGCTTAGCTCTGTATTCCCGTGAATTGAGACTTGCAGAGTTCTTCGGTCGGATCACAGCCACATGGACGTCTTCTGTGTCACTGGAGCTGCCCATTGTGCTAATCTTCCTACTGCTGGACCCACGGATTTAAAGAAAGGGCCCTGCCAGCCTAGAGGGAGAGACCATACGCTGAATGAGTCTTTGTAATTAGCAAACTATAATAAAATATATACACTATCTCACAAAAGTGAGTACACCCCTCACATTTTTGTAAATATTCTATTCTATATTTTCATGTGACAACACTGAAGAAATTACACTTTGCTACAATGTAAAGTAGTGAGTGTGCAGCTTGTATAACAGTGTAAATTTGCTGTCCCCTCAAAATAACTCAACACAAAGCCATTAATGTCTAAACTGCTGGCAACAAGAGTGAGTACACCCCTAAGTGAAAATGTCCAAATTGGGCACAAAGTGGCAATATTTTGTGTGGCCACCATTATTTTCCAGCACTGCCTTAACCCTCATGGGCATGGAGTTCACCGGAGCTTCACAGGTTGCCACTGGAGTCCTCTTCCACTCCTCCATGACGACAACACGGAGCTGGTGGATGTTAGAGACCTTGCGCTCCTCCACCTTCCATTTGAGGATGCCCCACAGATGCTCAATAGGGTTTAGGTCTGGAGACATGCTTGGCCAGTCCATCAGGGCAGTACACTGCTCTGATGACCCCTGTCCTCCACCATGCTGGCCCCATTCACTGCTCTACAAACAAACGGCCTCTGTATACGGTCCTACAAACTGCTGACCTCTCATCCTCTGCCCCCCCCCCCCCCAACATTTTTTTGCTGCACCCCCACAATCAGACAGGTTAGATCCAGCCCTCCTTAAGCCCATCACAGGTGGCTAAAAAGACCATTGAAAGCAGTTTTCGGAAGGAAAAAAAAAAAAAAAAACTCAAACCTATTGCACACCTTTGGGATAAAAATTGTAATGCTGATCAAGAAACTTGTCCAATGTCAGTACCTGACCTAACAAATGTGATTTCGGCTGAAATTCTCACACTCCAAAATCTTGTGAAAAGCCTTTCCAGAAGAGTGGAGGCTGATCTAGACACAACGTGGGCCAACTCCAGAATAATGGCCATGGTTTTGATTTGAGATGTCCCATGACCCAGTGGATGAAGAAAGACTGAGGCAGAATACTACCCAGCAGACAGGATGTAGAACTACTACACAACCAATCTGCCTGTATAAATGTAGTAGCAGCTTTTTTTGGGGGGGGGGAATAGAACAGCAGCCAAAGCAATTTGCAGTGGATCGATTTTCAAAGGTGGTTGAATGGCAGTTTGCAGATGGTCAGGAGGATCACCACCTCCTAAAATCAGTTGGGATGTCATACTGAAATACTGTGCTCCAACCACATGCCATACAATTGGCAGGTGGTTGCTGTGCAGTCCTATTAACTTCAATGGGCATGTTTGGCAAGAAAAATTCATGCCAAATCTAAAATGGAATGAACACACACGTGAGAGATCAACTGCTGCACACCCTGACAAGTTGCAAATGGGATGGTTCCCCCAAGGTTTTTTTATTTAGCAGCCAAGTAACTGGATCAAAAAACTATAACTAGTTATAAAAGTCTTTATTTTCCAAAATAGGATACCAACACAGTATCACGTAGATTAAAATATGAGCTCTGGTTATATGGTACAAAAACACATTCCATTAAATATAATGATGATACAAATACGGTGGAGCAATAGCTAACAAATGCCAACCACATAGGAGCCCCAACATGTTTCGACCCATACAGTAATGGTCTTCCTCAGGGGGATTATTGCTCGCTAGAAGATGGAATCAGACAGAGATCCTATAACCAGAAATTCTTAAGACTTTAGATGGCCCAGGAAGGTCCAGGGTCAATCCCCCCCCCCCCAAACATGGGATCCAGACAATAAGCTTGCAAGAAGCCACACTATTGACACCTCTAGAGGAAGACAAAAAAAAAAAAAAAAAAAAGGAGGCATCTGTGATCTTCTTAATGAATAAAGTGACTGATGTAGACCATCAGTTGAATATAAGCTGATACATAACTTCTGAATGTAGTTAGGGTAATGGGCTACCACACCATCAGTATGTGTTGCCCATCTGTGTTAGTGGCATCCATGGAACTATGAAATGGAATTCATGCCGAATGAGTTAAATTTGCCGCCACCTAAATTTGTAGATAGGCGGCTGTTTTTATCACCCCCTTGCCGACTGTGTGGACATTGGCTCAATGCTGGATTGTTAGACACAGAAGACACTGTGGAAGAATGCAGAACCTATTTCAGGTAAAACCACAAGATGGATTTTGCTAAAATACAGTTACTGCTTGTCCAGAATTCAGCATTAAGGTCCGAACTGCAAAGTACTTTTTTGTCATTTCCCTTCAGAAATAATAATTATAGCTTGTAAATGGTAAGCATGATCCTAATTAGCCCGGGCCACGTTCCAGGTGCTCCTGCATGAAGCAGATGTAATTAGCAGAGTTCCTCTGTTTCGGCGTACTGCTCTGCGGGGATACAGCGCCGCAGGACTGTTAATTGGTAAAATTCTAAAATGTCGGCACACAAGGTAAGCCGGCAGCATCACCGGGGAGAGATGAAACACGACTCAGGTCCGATTAATGTTCCATGAGCAGTCTGACAGTGCACCGAGGTGACTTCTAAGACTTTAACTAACCAAGAAAGTTCGAGAAACGAACAAAACCAGTCGGAATAAAACCAAAAAAAATAAAGAAAAATGATTTGCGAGATGGTGAGGGCAGCATGGCGGGCTCTGCCGTGTATTACTGAAGTTCAGATTGATTCCAGCTAGACATAATATCCGAATTAACCACTTGAGCCCGGAAAGGATCTACCCCCTTCCTGACCAGAGCACTTTTTGCGATTTCGCCACTGCGTCACTTTAACTGCAATTGCGCAACATTTTACCCAAACAAAATTGATGTCCTCTTTCCACAAATAGAGCTTTCTTTTCGTGGTATTTGATCACCTCTGAGGTTTTTGTTGCGCTATAAAACAAAAAAAAAAAAGAAGGAGCGACAAGAAAATAAAGAAATCCCACACATTTTTTAACTTTTTGCTATAATAAAAATATCTCCAAAAAAAAAAAAATTTAAAAAAAAAAAGTTTAAATAAAATTTTTATTTTTAAAATTTAAAAAAATTAAAATTTCTTCTTCAGTTTAGGTCAATATGTATTCTAATTAAATTTTTTTTATTTAACCTAAAATATCGCAATAAGCGCATATTGAGAGAGACGCGATCGCGACCCGCTGATTGGCTCTCCCGCTAGCGAATGGGCATGCACGTCCACAGATAACTGTGTATGCGCCTGACATACAATGACGGCGATTCGTGCAGGAGAGCCAACCTGCTGCAGTATAACTGCGGCGGCTGGTCGGGAAGCTGTTAAAAGGGAACTTCAGTCTGCTCACATAATTTGTAATAAAAAACAGATAGAGAGAGAGAGAGAGCTGTGTATGATGTCATAAGCCTGGACCAATGACCAGACAAGAAACAGGAAGTGGGCTGTATAAGGGATTTACTGGCAGAAAAAAAAAAAATTTTACTATCCAAAAGTTAAAACAAGAAGGGCAGAAGATTTAAAAGATGGAAAGATGAAAACATTACAGAAGGCCCGCTTTACGTTTGCAATAGGTTCTCTTGTGTTTGCATGGACACTATTCAGGTTCTCCAATTTATTTCCACTGTAGTGGCAAATGAAAAGGTCATTCCACACCACAGAAAGGCAGTCTAAATCTTTTTTTTTTTTTTTTTTTTTACACGTTTTTGGTGCATTTTTTTTTATGCAGTCCAGCACATTTTTCCCCCTCTTTGACATGCGTTTTAGTGCATTTAACCACATTCCAGTGCAGGAAAAATGCAGCACGTTCCACTTTTTTTCCCCTGGAACTGGAACTGACCGCACTGATGTGAACTAGGCCATTGAAAACCATAAACTCTACCTTTCAAGCGTGGTGCAGAAAAAAAAAAAAAAAACACACCACACCACAGCATTTCTGCCTACGCGTTTTTGATCAGTTTCCGGACGCGTTCCAAATGCTTTTTTTCTGTTTTTAACCAGTTTTTTTTTTTCCCCCCACTGTGCTAGGGTCCAGTGCGTTTTTGATGCGTTTTACTGCATTCCAGTACAGTTCAGGAAAAATGCAGCATGTTCTACTTTTTCTGGTATTGGAACGCCCTGGAACTGACAGCACTGGTGTGAACTAGGCCATTGGAAACCATATAACCTACTTTCCATGCGTTTTTGCTGCAGGAAAAAAAACACACTGGACTTCATGTGGTGTAAACTGGGCCCTAATAAATAATATGTACGATGTGGACCGTACAATTAAAAACGCTATCTGCCAAGCTGTCCCCACTAGTTAAATGCAATAGAATGGAAGGGTTTATCTGCAACGTTACAAAGTTTTACTTGTTGCCATAGGAGATTTGTCCGCGATTACAGAATGCAGCCGTACTCTTCTAGTTCTCAGGAATCCCCGACCAAACATTTCATCTACACAACACACAACGCTACACAATGGGGACCTATCCTATCCTTGGCAACAATGTGAATCACATGAGAGGTTTGGGAAATACATTTTACATGCTAAAATTAGCTACAGTCCTGACTTCAAGGGAAAACATGAAGACTATATAAATACACAAAAAATGGAAAAACAAACAAAAATACACAAAAAATGTGCAACTCCTAGCTCTAAATAAATCCTGGACTTAAAATCAATAAAGCAATTTAAGCAGCTATTAATAAAAGTGGAAAAACAAACAAAACATATATAAATACATAAACACACACACACACAACACCACACACACACATATAAAAAAAAAAATCAATATGTACAAAAGTGAGTACACCCCTCACATCTTTGTAAATATTTTATTTAGGGCTGTTACTGATTACAATTTTCGTGTTCGATTAATCGATTGTTTTTTAATCAATTATAAAAACGCAAATACAGATCCAACTACTTTTAGCTGATCTCCTTGCATTGCAACTCTGCATTAGTCAGTGGTAAATGTGGTATACACTATATACAATCACCCGACACTAGTTAGTTTCCACAATCCATGACTTAACTTCACAGTTCACACAAATACGTTTTAAATTCAAACTGTAGCACTGACGTAAGTAAAAAAAATTCCACAGTAGCGTGACAATCCCTCCACCTCCGGTCTAACTAATCACTCTCACCTTATGGAATGGACCCCTGTGCAAACAGGTGGTCATGCAAGCGGGTATCAAAAGGGTTAACACGGACCATAAACTTCTCTCACGTCTCCTTAGATCTCAGCAAGGATGCCAGGCCATGGGTAGAAAGAAAAGATCTAAAGCCCCATACACACGGTCGGATTTTCCGATGGATTCTGTCCTATCGGACAATGTTGTCGGAAATTCCGACCGTGTGTAGGCACCATCGGACAGTTTCCATCGGATTGTCCGACGGACAAAGTTCTATCTCCTGCTCTATAAATTTTCCGACAACAAAGTCCGATCACACCAATTCCGATCGTGTGTAGCGAATTCCGACGGACAAAGTGCCACGCATGCTCAGATCACATTACAAGACCAAAGCTATTGGCTACTAGCCTCTACGTAGTCCCGTCGTAGGCAACAAACGTCACCACGTTCAGAATGATCGGATTTTCCGACAACTTTGTCCGACCGTGTGTATGCAACACCAGTGTCGGACTAAATCCGTCGGACCAAATCCGATGGATTTGGTGGTCGGATTTTCCGACCGTGTGTATGGGGCTTAAGACCCCTTTCACACCACAACGCCAATAGCGTCGGCGGTAAAACGAGCTTAAGTATAAGATTTAATTTTTGTGTTCACAACTTTTTCCCCCCTTTAAATCGGGGGAAAGTCGTGGGTGCGTATTATACGCCGATACCCAAAAAAAAAAAATGACAAAATCGGTTGCGGCGCCGAAAAATGGCGACCGCGGCCGAAAAAAGCCGAAGCGCGGCCGAAAAAGACCGAAGCCGGCTGTTCAGCTCCGCTCGTAGTCCCGCCTCCCTGCGCTCGCCCCCGAAAAACAGCAGGGAGGCGGGACTCCGAGCGGAGCTGAACAGTCGGCTCGGTCTTTTTTCGGCCGCACTTCGGCCGCGGTTCGGTCTTTTTCGGCCGCGCATGCACGGTATTTCTCGCGGCGGGAAATTTAAACGACGGCGAACTGCAAATGACACTAGCAAGCTGCAAATGACGCTGGGCAAGCTACAAATGACGCTGGGCAAGCTAGAAATGACGCTGGGCAAGCTAGAAATGACGCTGGGCAGGTTGCAAATGACGCTGGGAAAGGCTGCAAATGACGCTGGGCAAGCTGCAAATGACGCTGGGCAAGCTGCAAATGACGCTTAAATGTAAGTTTTTTTTTCCCCTAAACTTCTCTCCTAAACTTGGGGTGCGTGTTATACGCCGATAAATACGGTACTCATATAAAGATGATAAAAACACAGCATGTAAAACCGACAATTGTGTTAGTTCCGTGGGGCAGCATCGGGTGACGTCATGCGTAGCTCCTCCCCGTACGCATTACGTTCAATCAGAACTTCAACGTCACTGGACTCCTCCCCCCTTCCCTTCTTTAGCAGACGGAGGCACTTGGGGAAGGGGGAGGAGTCCGGTGACATCGATGTCCGTGACGTCACCAGATCTCCGACGGAACTCCCTGAAGCTGGCGGAGAGGTGTGTACCGATCAAAAGAATTTTGATTGATCAAAAAAAATGAACGATTAATCAAGAAATTAATCTTTAATTTCCACAGTCCTAATATTATTATAATATAAAAAACAAACAAACATACATACATACATACATATACACACACACAGTATCTCACAAAAGCGAGTACACCCCTCACATCTTTGTAAATATTTTATTATATTATCTTTTCATGTGACAACACTGAAGAAATGACACTTTGCTACAATGTAAAGTAGTGAGTGTACAGGCTGACCCCTTCAACCTCTGCAGCAATGCTGGCAGCACTCATATGTCTATTTTCCAAAGACCTCTGGATATGACGCTGAGCACGTGAACTCAGCTTCTTTGGTCAACCATGGCGAGGCCTGTTCTGTTTACACAGACCTCTCCCAGTTCTTCAACTCTGTGACCCGATCGCGGGTCACCAGCGGCGATCGGGTCCGCTGGTCCCGCGGCCGTGGTCACGGAGCTCCCGACCGTGTTGCGAGCGCGCCGCCGGCGGCGCGCACGACCCATGGCTGGGCTCTTAAAGGGCCACGTACCGGTACGTTGATCTGCCCAGCCGTGCCATTCTGCCGACGTATATGTGCAGGAGGCGGTCGGGAAGCGGTTAAGGTGGTAATTAAACTCACTTGGTGCCTTATCTCATTAAATTATCCTCAGAACCTGTGATTCATATGTATTCGGGTTTAAAGGGATGAGGTGGCAACTCTAAGGCCCCTTTCACACTGCATCGCTTTGCAGGCGCTACAGCGCTAAAAATAGCACCTGCAAAGCGCCCTGAAAACAGCCGCTGCTGTGTCTCCAATGTGAAAGCGCTGAGGGCCTTCACACTGGAGCGGTGCGCTTGCAGGACGGTCAAAAAAGTCCTGCAAGCCGCATCTTTGGGGTGCTGTATTTACTGCTCCTAAAGTGCCACTTTCCATTGAAAACAATGGAGCGGCGCTGCAAACCTGCTGGAAAAAGCAAGGTCCATACAAACATGGATGAGTGAGTTTGGGGTGGAGGAACTTGACTGGCCTGCACAGAGTCCTAAAATCAACCCAACAGAACACCTTTGGGATGAATTAGAGCAGAGACTGCGAGCCAGGCCTTCTCATCCAACATCAGTGCCTGACCTCACAAATGCGCTTCTGGAAGAATGGTCAAACATTCCCATAGACACACTCCTAAACCTTATGGACAGCCTTCCCAGAAGAGTTGAAGCTGTTATAGCTGCGAAGGATGGACCAACTCAATACTGAACCCTACAGACTAAGACTGGGATGACATTAAAGATCATGTGCGTGTAAAGGCAGGCGTCAGGTACGCCTGTTAAATTGCTTGGTAATAAAAATTGCCAATTAACAAATCACATGGCAGCAACTCAATGCATTTAGGCATCTAGACATTGTGAAGATGACTTGCTGAAGTTCAAACAGAGCTTCAGAATGGGGGGGGGGGGGGGGGGAAGAAGAAGAGGACTTTATACTAAAGTCTCTTTTTTTTGTTAAAAATAACAAACACGTGGTTTTGCACAGAGCAGTCCAGAGCCTCCTCTTCTCAGGTCCCTCGTCGGTGCTTCTGGCCCCTCCCCTCTGTTGAGTGCCCACACAGCATGCAGCTTGCTATGAGGGCACCCGAGCCGAGCCACAGCTTCTTTGCATAGCCCCACCCCCCCTCTCTCCTCATTGGCTTACTGACTTTGATTGACAACAGTGGAAGCCAATGTTGCTTTGCTGCTGTCTCAGCCCATTAGGAGGGAGAGTCCCAGACAGCCGAGTCTCTCGTGCAACAATCGCTGGATCGAGATGGGCTCAGGTAAGTATTAGGGGGGGGGGGGGGGCTGAAGGTTTTTTATATAATGCATAGAATGTATTAAGAAAAAAAAAAAAAACACTTCTGCCTTTACAACCACTTTAAGTGACTTTGAACGTGGCATGGTTGTTGGTGGCAGACGGGCTGGTCTGAGTATTTCAAAAACTGCTGATCTACTGGGATTTTCACACACAACCATCTCTCGGGTTTATATAGAATAATCAGAAGAAGAGAAAATCTCCAGTAAGTGGCAGTTGTGTGGAGGAAAATTCCTTGTTGATGTCAGAGGAGAAAGGGCAGACTGGTTTGAGATGATAGAAAGGCAACAGTAACTCAAATAACCACTCATTACAACCAAGGTATGCAGAATACTATCGAACCTTGAAGCAGATGGGCTACAGCAGCAGAAGACCACCCTGGGTTAGGGTTGCCACTTCATCCCTTTAAAACCAAACACATATGAATTACACAGGTTCTGAGGCTAATTTAATGCAGATAAGGCACCAAGTGAATTTAATTACCACCTTATTCAGCCAAAGGACCTGTGTAATTAATACGCATTTGGTTGTAAAGGGATGAGGCGGAAACCCTACCCTGGGTGCCACTCCTGTCAGCTAAGAGCAGGAAGCCGAGGCTACAATTCGCACAGGATCACCAAAAATTGGACAACAGAAGATTGGAAAAACGTTGCCTGAGTCTCGATTTCAGCTGCGACATTCAGATGGTCGGGTCAGAATTTGGCATAAACATGAAAGCCTGGATCCATCCTGCCTTGTATCAACGGTTCAGGCTGGTGGTGGTGGTGTAATGGTGAGGAGGATATTTTGTTGGCACACTTTGGGCCCCTTAGTACCAATTGGGCATCGTTTAAACCTCGCGACCTATCTGAGTATTGTTGCTGACCATGTCCATCCCTTTATGACTACAGTGTACCCATCTTCTGATGGCTGCTTCCAGCAGGATAATGCACCATGTCACACAGCTCCAATCATCTCACCACTGGACAATGAGGTCCCTGTACTCCAATGGCCTCCACACTCACCAAATCTCATCCAATAGAGCTCCACACTCACCAAATCTCATCCAATAGAGCTCCACACTCACCAGATCTCATCCAATAGGGCTCCACACTCACCAGATCTCATCCAATAGAGCTCCACACTCACCAAATCTCATGCAATAGAGCTCCACACTCACCAAATCTCATGCAATAGAGCTCCACACTCACCAGATCTCATCCAATAGAGCTCCACACTCACCAGATCTCATCCAATAGAGCTCCACACTCACCAGATCTCATCCAATAGAGCTCCACACTCACCAGATCTCATCCAATAGAGCTCCACACTCACCAGATCTCATCCAATAGAGCTCCACACTCACCATATCTCATGCAATAGAGCTCCACACTCACCAGATCTCATGCAATAGAGCTCCACACTCACCAGATCTCATGCAATAGAGCTCCACACTCACCAGATCTCATGCAATAGAGCTCCACACTCACCAGATCTCATGCAATAGAGCTCCACACTCACCAGATCTCATGCAATAGAGCTCCACACTCACCAGATCTCATGCAATAGAGCTCCACACTCACCAGATCTCATGCAATAGAGCTCCACACTCACCAGATCTCATGCAATAGAGCTCCACACTCACCAGATCTCATGCAATAGAGCTCCACACTCACCAGATCTCATGCAATAGAGCTCCACACTCACCAGATCTCATGCAATAGAGCTCCACACTCACCAGATCTCATGCAATAGAGCTCCACACTCACCAGATCTCATGCAATAGAGCTCCACACTCACCAGATCTCATGCAATAGAGCTCCACACTCACCAGATCTCAGGCAATAGAGCTCCACACTCACCAGATCTCATGCAATAGAGCTCCACACTCACCAGATCTCATCCAATAGAGCTCCACACTCACCAGATCTCATGCAATAGAGCTCCACACTCACCAGATCTCATGCAATAGAGCTCCACACTCACCAGATCTCATCCAATAGAGCTCCACACTCACGGAACGAGAGATTCCCATCATGGATGTGCAGCCGAAAAATCTGCAGCAACTGCGTGATACCGTCATGTCACTATGGACCAAAATCTCTGAGGAATGTTTCCAACACCTTGTTGAATCCATGCCATGAAGAATGAAGGCCGTTCTGAAGGCAAAAGGGGGTCCAACCTGGTACTAGCAAGGTGTACCTAATAAAGTGTCCTGTGAGTGTATTTTTCCCTCACTATTGATTTCCTATAAATGTACTTGCACTGGAATCCTCTTAACAATTCTCAAAAATGATAGCCCTGCACCAAGATTGTATTCATGTGTGGTCATCTCTGGTGGACTTCCTGTGACGATCCATGGAGAGGGAGGTGGACTCGATCCTGTCCACAATCACATAACTAAAGGAGACATTAGACTGCAAGCTCCTTCGGAAACCCACCACATCCGATGTGTCGTCTCCTCTGTGAAGTCCAGTAGAAGCTGTCAGAGGGGTAGAAATACAATACAACACACAGAAGGAAGTTTTCTTACCCGGGTTTGGCTGCCCTCTTCATCACATGCCTCCTCCTCCTCTATGTGCTCCTCACAGGTCTGACGGATGGAGTGGAGCCGGGACTGAAAGAAGAGGCGTACAATGAGCCCATGAATACTTCCTGCCACAGGAAAAAGAAGTCAGACCCTGCCCTGTACTGAACGCTCCATCCCCAGATAATAATAAGAGTACCCAGGCCTGGAACGCCTGCCTTATTACCATACTGGTCATGTGACCGTGCACGCTGCATAGTCAACATCCTGGAGTCCCAGACAGGTCACCCCCTCCTCCTCCTCCTCCTCAACACACAGCTGTCACAATGGCAATGGCTCGCTGCCTCAAAGTAGAACTTTATATACACATCACAAACTATGGTATTTGTAGAAACCATTATTTTGCACATAGATTGGTTTAAAATGTCGTAATTAGTTTAGATAGTTCATAGAGCATATATACTCACTAATGCATACATGTTTGTGAAATATCCATCGGACATTCGCTGTGCCATCAAGGATGGGTCCAATATCGACGAGCTCTGATTCTGGACCGCTCATGCAAATTTGCGACGACGTTGCTGCCTCATCAAGAGCAACATCAGGAGCATTTCCTGACATATATTCAATATGGGATCCATTTCCAAAAAAAAATAAAACACAGAAGAGAGGCAAATGCAAGTGTACAACCGCTCTCTCTGCTGCTGCTGCTCACTCTGATCAAAATGGCAGAAATAGTTAATAATACATGCTTTCTGAGCTTGGGGAGGGTCTATATGATGTTATCTTTACAAATGCTTATAGACGCAAACGCGGCTAAACGCGGCATGTAAACACAGCAAAACGCGCGTTTTTAAACGCAGGTTTCTGCTTTTTAAAACATGCGTTCAGCAGAGTTTGCATCGGCGTCTCGTGTGCATGGGGCCTAATAAACCAAAAACTAAAAGCATATATCCTGTAATGTGAAAAAGTCAAACATATAATAGAATTAAAGTGCACGTGCTCCGTGTGATGCACACAGATCTTCAATAACATGAAAAATCCATAAAAGCATAAACATAATGATTATATCTTCATGCAATGGCCCAAAAAAAATAAAATAAATATATATATATATATATATATATATATTATATGTATATATATACACACACACACATACATATACATACATATGTATACATACATATATATATATTAAAAAAAAAAAAAAAAAAAAAAGTGCACGTGCTCTGTGTATTGCACAAAAAAAAAATCTTAATATTTCAACAGTCCAAACAAACCGTGAAGGTGATAACAAAATTTATATTCTTTAGTGTTTGATTTGAGGGTAGGAGTATGGCAGCTCACAAGGTTATATCTAAATGTATAAATACCACCACATTGGTGATAAGGTAGGAGGAGATAGTAAAGTAAATTTAGCCCAATTTTTTTTTTTTTTTAGATTGTGAAAGATAATGTTACACCGAGTAAATTGATACCAAACATGTCACGCTTCAAAATTGTGCACACACGTGGAATGGCAACAAACTTTTACCCTTAAAAATCAATTAAACACATTTTAAAAAAAAAATTCTACCTGTTGCATGTTTTAAGTTACAGAGGAGGTCTAGGGCTAGAATTATTACTCTCGCTCTACCGATTGCGGCGATACTCACGTATGCGTTCGCTTCTGCGCGCGAGCTTGGCGGGACACGTTTAAATTTTTTTTTTTTTTTTACATTTATTTTATATTTCGAGCTGGTAGGAGTGCATTGCGCCTAACAGAACCTCTACCCCCTTGTCCATACCAATGATGAGGCACTATTCCCCCACTGGCACCAATGATGGGGCACTATTCCTCCCACTGGCACCAATGTTGGGGCACTATTCCTCCCACTGGCACCAATGATGGGGGCACTATTCCTCCCAATGGCACCAATGATGGGGCACTATTCCTCCCAATGGCACCAATGATGGGGCACTATTCCTCCCAATGGCACCAATGATGGGGCACTATTCCTCCCAATGGCACCAATGATGGGGCACTATTCCTCCCAATGGCACCAATGATGGGGCACTATTCCTCCCAATGGCACCAATGATAAGGTAGACAAAGAAAGAATTACTCCCGCGCTCCTGAAGGCGCTATTGATATATCATGGTAGGACTTTTTTGCAAGAAGGGGGGGGGGTAAAGAAAAAATTTAAACTAATGTGGAAGTTGATCGTGTGTGTCCCGCTGCCTAAACTGACCTGGGGTGGTCTGAAGAAGGCTGAGTGGAAAAAAAAGGAGAGAGGAGGAAGGCGCGTGATCAACCGCTAGGATCAAGACAATACAATTTATTCATGTGCAAAGTAAACAAATGCATAGATAAAACCATAAAAAAAAAGTTCCTACGTTTTAATGAAAGCTTGGTTACAAAATGTACACATTAAAAAAGTTTAAAAAATTAGACATGCCCATGCAAGGGCAAATACCCAAAGTGGGCTGACGCGTTTCGGGGGAATCTCCCTCTTCATCAGAGCCTTGCAAACAAGGAGAACAATCTGTATAGTGCAGTAGACCAACATGAAAGGACCAGCTAGTTGCCCTTGCATGTCTAATTTTTTAAACTTTTAATGTGTACATTTTGCAACCAAGCTTTCATGAAAACGTAGAAACCTTTTTATGGTTTATATATGCATTTGTTTACTTTGCACATTGAATAAATTGTATTGTCTTGATCCTAGCGGTTGATCACGCGCCTTCCTCCTCTCTCCTTTTTTTCCACTCAGGCACCAATGATGGGGCACTGTTCCTCCCAATGGCACCAATGATGGGGCACTGTTCCTCCCACTTTAACCACTTCAATACAGGGCACTTATACCAACTTCCTGCCCAGACCAATTTTTAGCTTTCAGCGCTCTCGCACTTTGAATGCCAATTACTCAGTTGTACAACACTGTACCCAAAACAAAGTTTTTATCATTTTTTTCACACAAATAGAGCTTTCTTTTGGTGGTATTTAATCACCACTTGTTTTTTTTTTTTTTTTGGGGGGGGGGGGGGGGAAAAAAAAAGAAAAAAACACTTTTTTATTTAGTTTCTATGGTAAAATCTTGCAAATAAGTAATTTATATTCATAAATTTGGTCCAAATTTTATACTGCTACATATCTTGGTAAAAAAAAAAATAACCTAAATAAGTGTATATTATTTGGTCTGTATGAAAGTTATAGTCTACAAGCTATGGTGCCAATCATTGAAAATTGATCACACCTGACGTACTGACACGCCTTAATCTAATTTCTTGAGGCCCTGAAATGTCAGGAATGTACAAATACCCCCCAAATGACCCCTTTTTGAAAAGTAGGCATCCAAGGTATTTATTAAGCGGCATAGCAAGTGTTTTGAAGTTGTAATTTTTTTCCCGACAATTATTGGGAAAATTAAGAATTTTTTTTTTTTAATACACACAATTGTCATAACAACAAGTTAGTTCTCACACACAATCATATGCATACTTCCAATTACATCCCAAAATACATTCTGCTACTCATCCCGAGTATGGCGATACCAATGTGTGAGACTTTTTCACAGCCTGGCCACATACAGAGGCCCAACATGCAGGGAGCACCTTCAGGGGTTCTAGGAGAATAAATTACACATCTAATTTCCTAAGGACCTATTACACCTTTGAAGGCACTGGAGCAACAGGACAGTGGAATTACACACAAAATTACCCCATTTTGGAGAGAAGACACCCCAACATATATTCTATGAGGCATAATGAGTCTTTTGAACGGTTCATTTTTTTTCCACAAGTCTTCGGAAAACGTGGAAAGAAAATTAAAACTTAAGTTGTCAATTTATATGATATTTCTAACACGTAGCATGTACATAGCAAAAATGACCCCACAAAATATATGCCGCTACTCCTCCCGAGTATGGCAATACCACATGTGTGAGACTTTTGCACAGCCTGGCCACATAGAGAGGCCCAACATTGAAGTAGTACCTTCAGGAGTTCTAGGAGCATAAATCACACATCTCATTTAATTCCTACCTATCACACTTTTGAAGGTCCTGGAGCACGAGGACAGTGGAATTACCCACAAAATGACCCCATTGCGGAAAGAAAACACCCCAACGTATATTCTGTGAGGCATGGGCTGGTGACGGGTACACAGATGGGCTCGTGACAAATATTCAGATGGGCTGGTGATGGGTAAACAGATGGGCTGGTGATGGGTACACAGATGGGCTGGTGATGGGTACACAGATGGGCTGGTGATGGGTACACAGATGGGCTGGTGATGGGTACACAGATGGGCTGGTGATGGGTACACAGATGGGCTGGTGATGGGTACACAGATGGGCTGGTGATGGGTACACAGATGGGCTGGTGACGGGTACACAGATGGGCTGGTGACGGGTACACAGATGGGCTGGTGACGGGTACACAGATGGGCTGGTGACGGGTACACAGATGGGCTCATGACACATATTCAGATGGGCGTGTGATGAGCACACAGATGGGCTGGTGACGGGGACACAGATGGGCTGGTGACGGGTGCACAGATGGGCTGGTGACGGGTGCACAGATGGGCTGGTGACGGGGGCACAGATGGGCTGGTGACGGGTGCACAGATGGGCTGGTGACGGGTGCACAGATGGGCTGGTGACGGGTGCACAGATGGGCTGGTGACGGGTGCACAGATGGGCTGGTGACGGGTGCACAGATGGGCTGGTGACGGGTGCACAGATGGGCTGGTGACGGTTGCACAGATGGGCTGGTGACGGGTGCACAGATGGGCTCGTGACAAATATTCAGATGGGCTGGTGATGGGGACACAGATGGGCTGGTGACGGGGACACAGATGGGCTGGTGACGGGGACACAGATGGGCTGGTGACGGGGACACAGATGGGCTGGTGACGGGGACACAGATGGGCTGGTGACGGGGACACAGATGGGCTGGTGAAGGGGACACAGATGGGCTGGTGACGGGGACACAGATGGGCTGGTGACGGGTGCACAGATGGGCTGGTGACGGGTGCACAGATGGGCTGGTGACGGGTGCACAGATGGGCTGGTGACGGGTGCACAGATGGGCTGGTGACGGGTGCACAGATGGGCTGGTGACGGGTGCACAGATGGGCTGGTGACAAATATTCAGATGGGCTGGTGACGGGGACACAGATGGGCTGGTGACGGGGACACAGATGGGCTGGTGACGGGGACACAGATGGGCTGGTGACGGGGACACAGATGGGCTGGTGACGGGTGCACAGATGGGCTGGTGACGGGTGCACAGATGGGCTGGTGACAAATATTCAGATGGGCGTGTGATGGGGACACAGATGGGCTGGTGACGGGGACACAGATGGGCTGGTGACGGGGACACAGATGGGCTGGTGACGGGGACACAGATGGGCTGGTGACGGGGACACAGATGGGCTGGTGACGGGGACACAGATGGGCTGGTGACAAATATTCAGATGGGCGTGTGATGGGTACACAGATGGGCTGGTGACGGGGACACAGATGGGCTCGTGACAAATATTCAGATGGGCTGGTGACGGGGACACAGATGGGCTGGTGACGGGGACACAGATGGGCTGGTGACGGGGACACAGATGGGCTGGTGACGGGGACACAGATGGGCTGGTGACGGGTGCACAGATGGGCTGGTGACGGGTGCACAGATGGGCTGGTGACGGGTGCACAGATGGGCTGGTGACAAATATTCAGATGGGCGTGTGATGGGTACACAGATGGGCTGGTGACGGGGACACAGATGGGCTGGTGATGGGGACACAGATGGGCTGGTGACGGGGACACAGATGGGCTGGTGACGGGGACACAGATGGGCTGGTGACGGGGGCACAGATGGGCTGGTGACGGGGGCACAGATGGGCTGGTGACGGGTGCACAGATGGGCTGGTGACGTGTGCACAGATGGGCTGGTGACGGGTGCACAGATGGGCTGGTGACGGGTGCACAGATGGGCTGGTGACGGGTGCACAGATGGGCTGGTGACGGGTGCACAGATGGGCTGGTGACGGGTGCACAGATGGGCTCATGACAAATATTCAGATGGGCTGGTGATGGGTACACAGATGGGCTGGTGACGGGTACACAGATGGGCTGGTGACGGGTACACAGATGGGCTGGTGACGGGTACACAGATGGGCTCATGACAAATATTCAGATGGGCGTGTGATGGGTACACAGATGGGCTGGTGACGGGGACACAGATGGGCTGGTGACGGGGACACAGATGGGCTCCTGACGGCTGCACAGATGGGCTCCTGACGGCTGCACAGATGGGCTCCTGACGGGCGCACAGATGGGCTCCTGACAAATATTCAGATGGGCGTGTGATGGGTACACAGATGGGCTGGTGACGGGTACACAGATGGGCTGGTGACGGGTACACAGATGGGCTGGTGACGGGTACACAGATGGGCTGGTGACGGGTGCACAGATGGGCTCGTGACGGGCGCACAGATGGGCTCGTGACGGGCGCACAGATGGGCGCACAGATGGGCTCGTGACGGGCGCACAGATGGGCTCGTGACGGGCGCACAGATGGGCTCGTGACGGGCGCACAAATGAGCTTGTGACGGGCGCACAGATGGGCTTGTGACGGGCGCACAGATGGGCTCGTGACAAATATTCAGATGGGCGTGTGACGGGCGCACAGATGGGCTCGTGACGGGCGCACAGATGTAATTGCGGTAACGCCGCCCAAGTAATGGGAACGGCATTACCATGAGGGGAAAAGTAATCAGATTACTCGTTACCCTCTAAAGTAACTGCGTTAAGTAACTCTGTTTATTTTAACACATCCAGCACACAAAGGGTGCGTTTGCAGCCACAAAAACACAGGGTACAGCAGTACTATGTGATCGGGGGCAGCACGTTTTTTTTATTTTTTTTAAAGTGGTACATGTGCTACTTTCTCCATATTCTGATGTGATTTCAGGCCATTCAAATGAATGGGCAGCAAAATAGCACTGCATGGGAATGTGCAGGAATGGGGGAGGGATGCACACCCCTTCCTGTGTTCATTATAATAGGAGGAGGACTCATCTATACTATTTGTATCCAATCAAGCTGGTAGATCTACAGACAAGTGCAGATTGTAACGTGTATGGTGGGTGATAGATGAGATTGTACGATCAGATTGTATGGTGGGTGATAGATGAGAGGTGTGGTTAGGTAGATCCCAATGACATGGGGGGTTGAGCATCTTACAGGTGGTGCCCCCATCTTGTAGAAGGGGAGGAGTCAGCAGTAAGGGGGCGGTAGGTAGGTGGGCCCTGCAGGGTAACTTACCTGCCCGCTCGTACTCAGCAGCCGCACACAGCCTCTCCCTGCACCGCCAGCATGTCTTCCCTGGGCGGGGCCATAACAAGGCAGGGGGGGCGTGACTCTCTCCAGAATCCGGATGTGCGCGGAAGCCAGCGAGCAGGCGCGGAAAGGCGAACGAAAGCGAAACCCACCAGTAAGCGCTCAGTGGGCGGAGTCTGGAGGCCGCGGCCGCTGTTTTGTGTTTGCTTCTGGGAAGAGGGCGCGGCAATAACAATAAGGGGGCTGGGCTATGCAAATCGTGCTAGTCGTTTTCAAAATGTTGGGAAAAATATGGGCGGGGACTAATGATTTTCCAGCTCTATTAGGCGGGGTGATAAGTGAGTTGGGCGGATCCTGGCGCTGTTGCTGTGGGAGGGTCATTATGGTAGGCGGAGTCATAGTCCTTGCGCCTTTGCTGCTGTGTGATTTGGGTGGGGTTATGGCTGACTGGGCGGGGAATGGTACATTACGCTTGTGCGCGAAGGGATGGGCTAATGGCGATTTGGGCGGAGCTTAGACCAGTGCTGTCACCGCGGAAGGCGGGGTTAGAACATGACAGGGCGGGGAGTGGTCCTGTGAGAAGGCTGAACTGTTTGGCTGAGCGCTCGCAGGGCGGGGTCAATGTGGACGGGGCGGAGTTTGGCTCTGTGTTGCTGTGTACAGTCAGCGATGTGGGCGGGGTGTGCTCGGTAGGCGTGGCTCGGTTGGTTTGGGTCTCGGTGGTGGCGGCGGACGGGCGCTCGGTGTGCGGGGAGGGGGGTCGGTGTCAGACGCGGCGGGGCGGCTTCTTCTCCCGGAGCTGCTGAGGATCGCAGGGCGGTAACAGCGGACAGAGCGGGTTCCGGGTCGCTGGAGTGGTTCCGGGGGCCTGTGGCTGCCTCTGTCTCCCGGCTGTGCGAGAGAGGGAGGGATGAGCGCCGGACTCCGGAGGAGGAGAAGGAGGATGCCCGGACACCCCGACTCCCTGCATGGACTGCGACCATAGTGAGTACCACCTCTTCTTGGGGGATAGTGATCAATACTGGGGGGGGGGATAGTGATCAATACTGGGGAGAATGGGGAACAATACTGGGGGGGGATAGTGATCAATACTGGGGAGAATGGGGATCAATACTGGGGGGGGGGATAGTGATCAATACTGGGGGGGGGGCAGTGATCAATACTGGGGAGAATGGGGATCAATACTGGGGGGGATAGTGATCAATACTGGGGGGGATAGTGATCAATACTGGGGAGAATGGGGATCAATACTGGGGGGGGGATAGTGATCAATACTGGGGGGGGATAGTGATCAATACTGGGGGGGGATAGTGATCAATACTGGGGGGGGGATAGTGATCAATACTGGGGAGAATGGGGATCAATACTGGGGGGGGGATAGTGATCAATACTGGGGGGGGGATAGTAATCAATACTGGAGGGGGAATAGTGATCAATACTGGGGGGGATAGTGATCAATACTGGGGGGGGGGGGGGCAGTGATCAATACTGGGGAGAATGGGGAACAATACTGGGGGGGGGGGGCAGTGATCAGTGCCTGGGGACAGTGATCAAAACTGGGGGGTTGATCATCAGTGCCTGGTGACAGTAATGAATACTGGGGGAATGGCAAACAAAACTGGGGGGGGATAGTGATCAATACTGGGGGAGACAGTGATCAGTGCCTGGTGACAGTGATCAATACCGGGGGGGACAGTGATCAATACCGGGGGGTGATCAGTGCCTGGTGACAGTAATGAATACTGGGGGACGGTGATCAGTGCCTGGTGACAGTATTCAATACTGGGGGACAGTGATCAATACTGGGGGGTGATCAGTGCCTGAGGCCCAGTCATCAATACTGAGGGATGATAACTGCTTGGGAGACAGTGATCAATAACTGGGGGGGGGGGGGCTAGTATTGGGGGCTTATCAGTGTTCAAGGGACTGTTTTGTATTGAAGGATCAATGCCTGGAGGACAGTGGTGGATATTTGGGGCTGATTGAGGGCTGGATTAATATTGGGAAGGCTGATCAATGCCTAGGGGGCAAGTGGTTGATATTTGGGGCTCATACAATATTGGGGGGGGGGGGGGTGATCAATGCCTGGAGTGTTGGGATCATTATTTGCAGTTGACAGATTCTTGGAAGACAGATCAGAGTTGGGGGACTGATCAGTGCCTGAGGGACAGTGATCTTTATTAGTGAGGGTTATGGGACAATGATCATTATTGGAAGGAGATCAGTATCAGGGTTTCGTGTCTAGAGAAAATTGATCGCTATTGGCGGGTGGTTGATGAGTATTGGGGGGGTGGTTGATGAGTATTGGTGGGGTGGTTGATGAGTATTGGCGGGGTGGTTGATGAGTATTGGCGGGGTGGTTGATGAGTATTGGCGGGGGGGTTGATCGCTATTGGCGGGGGGGTTGATCGGTATTGGCGGGGGGGTTGATCGCTATTGGCGGGGGGGTTGATCAGTATTGGCGGGGTGGTTGATGAGTATTGGCGGGGTGGTTGATGAGTATTGGCGGGGTGGTTGATGAGTATTGGCGGGGTGGTTGATCGCTATTGGCGGGGTGGTTGATCGCTATTGGCGGGGGGTTGATCGCTATTGGCGGGGGGGTTGATCGCTATTGGCGGGGGGGTTGATCGCTATTGGCGGGGGGGTTGATCGCTATTGGCGGGGGGGTTGGGGGGGGGGGTGGGCGGGGGGGGGGGTTGATGAGTATTGGCGGGGGTGGTTGATGAGTATTGGGGGGGTGGTTGATGAGTATTGGCGGGGTGGTTGATCAGTATTGGCGGGGGGGTTGATCGCTATTGGCGGGGGGGTTGATCGCTATTGGCGGGGGGGTTGATCGCTATTGGCGGGGGGGTTGTTCGCTATTGGCGGGGGGGTTGATCGCTATTGGCGGGGGGGTTGATCGCTATTGGCGGGGGGGGTTGATCGCTATTGGCGGGGGGGTTGATGAGTATTGGCGGGGTGGTTGATGAGTATTGGCGGGGTGGTTGATGAGTATTGGCGGGGTGGTTGATGAGTATTGGCGGGGTGGTTGATGAGTATTGGCGGGGGTGGTTGATGAGTATTGGCGGGGTGGTTGATCGCTATTGGCGGGGGGGTTGATCGCTATTGGCGGGGGGGTTGATCGCTATTGGCGGGGGGGTTGATGAGTATTGGCGGGGGGGTTGATCGCTATTGGCGGGGGGGTTGATCGCTATTGGCGGGGTGGTTGATCGCTATTGGGGGGGTGGTTGATCGCTATTGGGGTGGGGGGGTTTGATCGCTATTGGCGGGGGGGTTGATCGCTATTGGCGGGGGGGTTGATCGCTATTGGCGGGGGGGGGGTTGGTATTGGGGGGGGGGGTTGATCGCTATTGGCGGGGGGGGTTGATCGCTATTGGCGGGGGGGGGGGGTATTGGGGGGGGGGTTGATCAGTATTGGCGGGGGGTTGGTGAGTATTGGCGGGGGGGGTGGCAAAGGGGCGGGGGGGTTGATCAGTATTGGCGGGGGGGTTGGTGAGTATTGGCGGGGGGGTTGGTGAGTATTGGCGGGGGGGTTGATCAGTATTGGCGGGGTGGTTGGTCAGTATTGGCGGGGGGGGTTGATCGCTATTGGCGGGGTGGTTGATCGCTATTGGCGGGGTGGTTGATCGCTATTGGCGGGGTGGTTGATCGCTATTGGCGGGGGGGTTGATCAGTATTGGCGGGGTGGTTGATCGCTATTGGCGGGGTGGTTGGTGAGTATTGGCGGGGTGGTTGGTGAGTATTGGCGGGGTGGTTGGTGAGTATTGGCGGGGTGGTTGGTGAGTATTGGCGGGGGGGGGGGGGGTTGATCGCTATTGGTGGGGTGGTTGATCGCTATTGGCGGGGGGGTTGATCGCTATTGGCGGGGTGGTTGATCGCTATTGGCGGGGTGGTTGGTCGCTATTGGCGGGGTGGTTGATCGCTATTGGCGGGGTGGTTGATCGCTATTGGCGGGGTGGTTGATCGCTATTGGCGGGGTGGTTGATCGCTATTGGCGGGGTGGTTGATCGCTATTGGGGGGGTGGTTGATCGCTATTGGCGGGGTGGTTGGTCAGTATTGGCGGGGTGGTTGGTCAGTATTGGCGGGGTGGTTGGTCAGTATTGGCGGGGTGGTTGGTCAGTATTGGCGGGGGGGTTGATCGCTATTGGCGGGGTGGTTGGTCAGTATTGGCGGGGTGGTTGGTCAGTATTGGCGGGGTGGTTGATCGCTATTGGCGGGGGTTTCTAATCAGTGTGTGATTGGCAGTATTTGGATTATAAGGACTGTCACTGTGTAGACGGCTCTTTATAAGAGGATCTCTAGTATTTGGGGGATCTGAACGCTCTGATAACTTGTGTAGCCGCCATAGCAGAGGACGGTTCCTCACTTGTTACATTGTATCTGTGTGATCCCTGCTACAAGTTGATAGTACATATAGTGTAGCACACAGATACAATGTAACAAGTGATCATCATGTACACGATGATGGATTGGTGACTTGTAGTGGGGATCACACGGGATGATCACTTGTGGCATTGTAGGGGTGATTTGGGGATCACACATGGTGTATATGATTCCTGCCGTCTCCTCTGACAGGTATACTCAGTGCTGTACATCTGGCGGTCCCTGGAGGGCTCTGCAATGTGTGACCACAGACTCCATTCACTAAGCTGGAGCCGTTTCCCATAACAATCTTTATTTTTGGTCATGTAATTGTGTTCTTTTCAGACTTTGGTTGGTTCTCATTGCTGAACATGGCGCTCTTCCCGGGTAACAATGGTCATTGCAGCTCATCAGGCTGAGCCTGCAGCTGTGTGTTGCTGTCTCACTGTCTTGGTATTCATGATAGAGAGAGTAGAATTGTCGGTAGTAAATGTCTGTGACAATGGGGGGGGGGGATTTACTAAAACTGGCAAATAACCACAATGTGTAGCGCTAACAAAAAATAGAGCCAATAGACTCATAAAGTGAGAAAAAGTCCGGTGCAATATAATATAGTGAAACAATGATAAAGTCCTTTGTTAAAGAAAATAAATCATGTGGCATGGATCATCCTTGCACATGAGATGTATGTGGAGAAACTCTGCAAACACAGATGCTAATGAGTATAGACGAGTATATAAACCCTCCAATGGTTCTGGAATGCATACGCTTACCAGCGATGTTGGACCCACCTACCATACGGCAGTGGGTCAGTAAGGCTTATGGTAACTCCTGTAGGTGGCGCCCAAGGGATGAAAGCTGGATTCTGGCAGCACTCCTCCCGGTCTGGGATGGACTCTCGGCTGGATATTCCGGAATCCTCCAAAACGACACACGTGTGGGGCGCGACACCAGGAACAAACCAGGAAGCAGGATACGGAAAAAGGAAAAAGGAACTCCAATAGTGTGATTCCACCACTAATTTATTGGGTATGGGGTATAAATAATGGTACAAACAGGGGAATTCACCCAAGCAGTACAGAGCATATACTGATAAAATCTAAAATAAAACAGAGTAAAAGCAGTATAAGGGTCTCACAATCAGCAAAGCCTGACGCGTTTCGACCAATAGGTCTTCTACAGGATGCCCCTACAGGAGTTACCATAAGCCTTACTGACCCACTGCCGTATGGTAGGGGGGTCCAACATCGCTGGTAAGCGTATGCATTCCATAACCATTGGAGGGTTTATATACTCGTCTATACACATTAGCATCTGTGTTTGCAGAGTTTCTCCACATACATCTCATGTGCAAGGATGATCCATGCCACATGATTTATTTTCTTTAACAAAGGACTTTATCATTGTTTCACTATATTATATTGCACCGGACTTTTTCTCACTTTATGAGTCTATTGGCTCTATTTTTTGTTAGCGCTACACATTGTGGTTATTTGCTTGTTTGACTTTGTTTGTTAGAGTTTTGGCTGCTTTCACATATAGTTTCAGGATATTCACTGTACACAGTACACTATAGTATTATTTTTTGGATTGATTTCATCATTTTCACTTTTTGAGTTAGCGCAGTGTTTCCCTCACTCCATTTACTAAAACTGGAACACTCAGAATCTGGTGTAGTTGTGCATGGGAGCCAATCAGCTTCTAAGTTCAGCTTGTTCCATTAAGCTTTGACAATAAAACCTGGAAGCTGATTGGTTTCTTTACAGAGCTGCACCAGATTTTGCACTCTCCAGGTTTAGTAAATCAATCCCATTGTATCACTGGAAGAGTTACTTACTACTATACTATATTGTCAAAAGTATTGGGACACCTGCCTTTACACTAGGGTTTCCCCCTCATCCCTTTAAACCCGGACACCTATGCATTACACAGGTTCTGAGGCTAATTAAATGCAGATAAGACAACAAGTGAGTTTAATTACCACCTTAATCAGCCTCAGGGTTTAAAGGGATGAGGTGGCATCTCTACTTTAGGCCCGGTTCACGCTGCTGCGGTGCGGGAACTCTGCGAATCTACTGCGGGTTCCCGCACCGCATGTCTCCCGCGGCAGTTCACACTGCCCTATGCGAGCTGCTGGGAGTGTCAGTGAAATGTTAATGACACCCCCATAGCAGCTCGCATATCGCAATGCGATCTGCAAACTCGGACAGGAATCAGATCGCATGGTGAGAACACCATGCGATCCGATTCTGCTGCTGACCGAAAAAAAGGGTCCTGTGCGAGTTTGGGCTGAATGCGATGCAAATTCAGCCATACTATCTGATTGCATATGATTTGAACTGCAGTGCAGTGCGAATCATATGCGATCTCCCGCACCGCAGCAGTGTGAACCGGGGCCTTACACAGACATGAACTTTAATGGCATCCCAGTCTTAGTCCATAGGGTTCAATATTGAGTTGGCCCACCCTTTGCAGCTATAACAGCTTCAACTCTTCTGGGAGGGTTGTCCACAAGGTTTAGGAGTGTGTCTATGGGAATGTTTGATCATTCTTCCAGAAGTGCATTTGTGATGTCAGGCACTGATGTGGACAAGAAGGCCTGGCTCGCAGTCTCTGCTCTAATTCATCACAAAGGTGTTCTATCGGGTTGGGGCCAGGACAGTCACATTTCTCCACCCCAAACTTGCTCATCCATGTCTTTATGGACCTTGCTTTGTGCTCTGGTCCAAATCATTTAGTAGAGGGGGGATTATGGTGTGGGGTTGTTTTTCAGGGGTTGGGCTTGGTCCCTTTAGTTCCAGTGAAGGGAACTCTTAAGGTGTCAGCATACCAAGACCTTTTGGACAATTTCATGCTCCCAACTTTACAGGAACAGTTTGGGGATGGCCCCTTCCTGTTCCAACATGACTGCCCACCTGTTCACAAAGCAAGGCCCATAAAGACATGCCTCAGGGTTGGTGGGAGAAAAAAAATTGCATAGTGCCCTTGTGGTCAACAAAGGAGTAATATTTCCCCATCACTGATATTTGTTTGGAAGAATACTTCCCCCATTGTTGGTGCCAGTGGGAGGAAGAGTGCTGGAAGGAATAGTTCCCCATCGTTGGTTTCAGTGAGGGGAATGGTGGCCCTTTGTGGTGTCAGTGAGGGGAATGGTGGCCCATTGTGGTGTCAGTGAGGGGAATGGTGGCCCATTGTGGTGTCAGTGAGGGGAATGGTGGCCCATTGTGGTGTCAGTGAGGGGAATGGTGGCCCATTGTGGTGTCAGTGAGGGGAATGGTGGCCCATTGTGGTGTCAGTGAGGGGAATGGTGGCCCATTGTGGTGTCAGTGAGGGGAATGGTGGTGTCAGTGAGGGGAATGGTGGTGTCAGTGAGGGGAATGGTGGCCCATTGTGGTGTCAGTGAGGGCAATGGTGGCCCATTGTGGTGTCAGTGAGGGCAATGGTGGCCCATTGTGATGTCAGTGAGGGGAATGGTGGCCCATTGTGGTTTAGTAAATCAATCCCATTGTATCACTGGAAGAGTTACTTACTACTATACTATATTGTCAGTGAGGGCAATGGTGGCCCATTGTGGTGTCAGTGAGGGCAATGGTGGCCCATTGGGGTGTCAGTGAGGGCAATGGTGGCCCATTGGGGTGTCAGTGAGGGCAATGGTGGCCCATTGGGGTGTCAGTGAGGGCAATGGTGGCCCATTGGGGTGTCAGTGAGGGCAATGGTGGCCCATTGGGGTGTCAGTGGGAAAAATAATACCAGATTGTTGCTGCCCAAAGGATGAATTGTGCTCCACTGTTGGTGTCAGTGGGAGGAATAATTTCCCAAGGGCCAAATAAAGTCAAGCAAAGGGTTGCAGTTTGTAGACCACTGATCCAGAGGAAGGCAAAATAAAACATAAAGCTTGGACCAATTTTCTCCTTCCAGGGGGAAAAAAAGAATTCCTGATCCCCTGAAGGCAATCGGATATTCCCAAAATCAATTTTTGGTATACTGGCAATAAGACCGGGGTGCCCAACCGCTGGCCTGCGAGCCACATGGCCTGCTGAGCCCTTTGATGTGGCCCGCTACCTCCTGCTCTGGGATGGCCAGTTGGCAAGTCCAGATCATGTGTTTCCAACCCGCCATCACCGAGCATCAGTGTGAAGAACGGAGCCGGCACTAGAGGAAGCGGAGGCGATGCTTCCTATATAGCGCTGCCTCATGTCACAGGTGGAGTGATACCAAATGTACTCCGTCTGTGACAGGAGTGATACAAGAAGCATCAGCTCTGCTCTCTACTGCAGCCGCATGCTTCCTCCAGTGCCGGCTCCTGTCACACTGATGCTCGGGGATGACGGGTCGGGAATCAGCCAGCAGTACCAGCCCTGAAGGACAGCCAGCAGCAACCACAAGCCATACCCGCCTTGGGGACGGCAGAAGCCAGTGATTCCTGCAGGAATCCTGAGGAAGAAGTGAAGATTGAGGTCAGTTGAGGTGCAGGTAAATCGCAGCGCATCAGTGTGAAAACAGCCTTAGGCCCCTTTCATGTGATCGGTCCAATCGGTCTTCCTGTCAGTTTTTTAGATGAACCCAATCGGACCCTCCATTCACTTCTATAGCGCGGCAGATGTAAACAAACTTGTGTCCGTTTGCACCCGCCCATCTCCGATTCGATCCACTTAAAGAAACAGAAGGGGATCTGTTCCCTTCCATCTGGGCGGATCGGAGGGCCCATAGAGTAGAGCAGGCTGTGTCCGTGTCTGCTCTGCATATGTAGCGTGGACACGGACCTGTCATCTGCCTGCTCTGCTCTTTGTGGCCCGTGACCGGTTACCAAGTCACTAAAGTGGCCCTCACTCCTCAACAGGTTGGGCACCCCTGCTATAAGGCCTCAGTCACACAGGGCATATCGATGTGTACCATGTGCTAGGGCCGTGTCTACCCGCAAGGTGATGTAGAAGTGTCCCCTGCAGGTAGTCCCGTTGATCTCTATTGGGACACAGTGGTGGCACGAGCACAGTTTGACATCCATGCGGGGCTAGGTGCACGGCCCCAAAAGCACATTGTAGTGTAGTGAAGCTGCCATCTCCTAGTTGACATCCTGGTCAATGATCTCCATACCCCATATACCCAAAAAGTTAATCGTAGGGTCTGTGCTACCGTCCAAAAAAACGTCTTTCCTCTAAAATCTTCAAGAAATCATGTCACTGGCAGGGTCAGTGGTTTTCTCCACTTTATGTTAAACAAAAAAAAAAATTAAAATAAAAATATATATAATATAATATAATATATACACAACATATAAAACACAGGGAAATGTACAGAAGCAAGTAATTTAAAGTTGCTTGCAGATTTTTTCCTTTCCCAAAATTGTTTTATGAGAGTTGCACCGATACCGAGCATTTGCACGAGTACTTGTACCACATGCAAATGTTGTATGCAGATGCTCTGATCCCTAATCCGATACCTGGGCAGTCGGGATGATCAGTGCAGTGGTGGGGGCCCTTGCAAGCACTGTTCTCCCTGTATGGTTTTCAATAAAGCCCTCAGTGTCCTCCTCCGGCCCTCCACCCCCTTTCCGTGTCCTCTTCCACCCCCTTCCCGTGTCCTCTTCCACCCCCTTCCCGTGTCCTCTTCCACCCCCTTCCCGTGTCCTCCTCCACCCCCTTCCCGTGTCCTCCTCCACCCCCTTCCCGTGTCCTCCTCCACCCCCTTCCCGTGTCCTCCTCCACCCCCTTCCCGTGTCCTCCTCCACCCCCTTCCCGTGTCCTCCTCCACCCCCTTCCCGTGTCCTCCTCCAACCCCTTCCCGTGTCCTCCTCCACCCCCTTCCCGTGTCCTCCTCCACCCCCTTCCCGTGTCCTCCTCCACCCCCTTCCCGTGTCCTCCTCCGGCCCTCCCCCCCTTCCCGTGTCCTCCTCCGGCCCTCCCCCCCTTCCCGTGTCCTCCTCCGGCCCTCCCCCCCTTCCCGTGTCCTCCTCCTGCTGACCCAGCTCCTCCGCATCTCCCTACATGACCGTTTTAGGTAGCTGCGGAGATGAGGAGCGAAGGGGAATACTATAGGTGATACTAAACGCACACTATTTTGCATTGTTTCGTCTTTCTGTGCCGTACACATAGCTCCCAACTGTCCCTGACTTGGAGGAACTGTCCCTGATTTGGAGCAATGTCCCTCTGTCCCTCATTCCTCCTCATTTGTCCCTCATTTTGGTCTGATCTATATAGATGTATATAAAATGCACTTTTTATCTATCAAAAAGTGTTTCCCAGTGCTAAACCTTTCATCTGATTTCTAAATTGCTGCATTTGTAATTCCAAAAGCCAATATAAAGGAATAGTAGTGGTAAAAAAAAGCACTTGTGAGTTTAACCAATCTTGTTTTTTTTGTACAATTATCATTTAAGGGGGCGTGGCAAGGGTGTGTCCTATGCCTGCATACTTTTGCTGATAGGTGTCCATCATTCCCATCTCAAAAGGTTGGGAGGTATGCATATATAGATGATGGCACTGTAATTATTTTATTTAAAAAAACATCCAAGTTCCTTTTTCTTATTTGATATAAAGCTGTCAGATGACCCAGATCTTCCCCAGCCTGTCTGCAGGGAAGCATAAGCAGGAGGAGCTTCTAGTTCTTTTTTTTTTTTTTTTTTTCATTTTAAATTGTTATTAACATCTTTTTAAAGTTTTTTTTTTTTTTTTTATTTATTTATTTTTTTATTTTTTTTTATTTTTCAGGGTGGCCCACCACTTTAAGTGTGGGGGGGGGGGGGGGAGATGAGACTTGAAGGCCTACTCTCAGGCCTCTTCCTGTATTGAATGTTATCCTTGGTTGATCTTGATGGGTAATCATTCTCCCTATTAGACATTTGTATTCATTTGATAGGCATTACCTGAAATTTACCAATTAGAAGCCAGTAAATATGATTTACCTTCCTATCTACAGTGTCTTGCAAAAGTATTCACCCCCCTTGGCATTTTTTGTTTTGTTGTCTCAACCTGGAATTGACATGGATTGTTTGAGCTTTTGCATCATTTAATTTACAGAACATGCCCACAACTTTGAAGATGTTGATTTTTTTTTTTTGAATTTTTTTTTTTACTGTGAAGCAAACAACAAATAGGACAAAATAACAGAAAAAGTCAATGTGCATAACTATTCACCGCCCTAAAGTCAATACTTTGTAGAACTACCTTTTGCGGCTATCACAGCTCCAAGTCGCTTTGGATAAGTCTCTGAGTCTTGCCACATCTTAACACTAGGATTTGTGCCCATTCCTCCTTGCAAAACTGCTCCAGCTCCTTCAAGTTGGATGGTTTGCGCTTGTGAACAGCAATCTTTAAGTCTGACCACAGATTTTCTATTGGATTGAGGTCTGGGCTTTGACTAGGCCATTCCAACACATTTACATGTTTCCTCTTAAACCCCTCAAGTGTTGATTTAGCAGTGTGTTTGGGGTCATTGTCCTGCTGGAAGGTGAACCTCCGTCCTAGCCTCAAATCACACACAGAGTGGTACAGGTTTTGCTCAAGAATATCCCTGTATTTAGCACCATCCATCGTTCCCTCAACTCTGACCAGTTTCCCAGTGCCGACTGCTGAAAAACATCCCCACAGCATGATGCTGCCACCACCATGTTCACTGTGAGGATGTTCTTTGGTTGATGTTTGCGCCAGACATAGCGTTTTCTTTGGCCAAAAAGTTAAATTTTAGTCTCATCAGACCAGAGCACCCTCCTCCATACATTTTGGGAGTCTCCCACATGCCTTTTCACAAACTCAAAACGTGGCATTTTGTTTTTTGCTAAAAGTAATGGCTTTCTTCTGGCCACTCTGCCATAAAGCCCAACTCTATGGAGCGTACGGCTTATTGTTGTCCTATGTACAGATACTCCAGTCTCTGCTGTGGAACTCTGCAGCTCCTCCAGGGTTACCTCAGGTCTCTGTGCTGCATCTCTGATTAATGCCCTCCTTGCCCGGTCCGTGAGTTTGGTGTGCGGTTGTCTCTTGGCAGATTTGCTGTTGTGCCATGTTCTTTCCATTTGGTTATAATAGATTTGATGGTGCTCCTAGGGATCATCAAAGATTTGGATATTTCTTTTTATAACCCTGACTTGTACTTCTCAACAACATTGCCCCTTACTTGTTTGGAGAGTTCCTTGGTCTTCATGGCAGTGTTTGGTTAGTGGTGCCTCTTGCTTAGGTGTTGCAGCCTCTGGGGCCTTTCAAAAAGGTGTGTCTATGTAATGAAAGATCATGTGACACTTAGATTGCACACAGGTGGACATCATTTCACTAATTATGTGACTTCTTAAGGGAATTGGTTGCACCAGAACTTTTTATGGGCTTCATAACAAAGGGGGTGAATACATACGCAAATGCCAATTATCATTTTTTTTTATTTCTGAAAAATAGTTTTATGTATATATTTTTTTTCTAATTTTTATTCACCAACTTAGACTATTGTGTTCTGATCCATCACATATAATTCAGATTAAAAAAAAAACTAAAGGCTGTAATGTAACAAAATAGGTAAAAAGCCAAGGGGGGTGAATACTTTTGCAAGGCACTGTATTTACTAATGATAGCAGAATGAGGGTTAAAAATAGTTCATGTTGATTCAGTGTTTAGTTCCCCTTTTAAGTTTTTTTTATGGTTACCATTACCTGCCGCTTTGAATCCTCCGGTTTCCTAGAACATTCATGTAACCCTTTGTTGTTGGAAGCCCAGTAATTACCACGTGGGAAGAGAACCTGTTGTGTTTACCAGCTGAGAACAAGCGTCACCCTAAAAGGGTCAGCCGGCGAGGTACAGCCTGTGCATTGTCTGATGGATCAGGGTTCAGAGAGCCGGGCTTTGTATTCTGACCTGAATCAGCTGGCTGTCAGCGCTCCGGTTGTGCCGTTTGGCTGGATTCTACCAGCTCCAGAGACGGCTCCGGTCTGCTCCATCTGCTCCGTGATACGGGAAACTTCACAACATGTTTACCTGTCTCTTCACTCCGACTAGAAGGACGCAATGTCCTGGTCTCTGCTCAGTGTGCATGGGCATCGTCACACATGGCATTGCTGACTGGATCCCTTCTTATAGCACAGCTTTCATCTACCACACTTGCAGGGATTCAATGGGCACAACTACGGCTTTTTGCCCTCAGAGGATGGGTGCAAGTTCCCCCCCCCCCCCTCTGAGTACCCCATTGTTTCTGTCCCCTTGCCACCTTTGAACATCATCCTCTGCAGCCAGAAACAGTAGACAGACACCCCCCCCCCAGCAACAACAGACCCCCCCCCAGCAGGGTCAACAATAGACCCCTCCCTCCACAGTAGATCACTTCCAGCAACAATTGACCTCCTAGCAACATAGGATCCCAACCAGCAAATATAGACCCCCCTCAACAACAATACAGTAGATTTCCCAGCAGCCAGCAACAATAGATCCCTCCCAGCAACAATTGACCCCCCCCCTAGCAACATAAGATCCTCCAGCAAAACTAGATCCCTACAAACAATAGATCCCCAGCAGCAATAGATATAGCAATACGGTAGACCGCCCCCCCACAACAATAGCTCACCAGCAACAATAGACCCCCAACAACACTACAGTAGACCTCCCAGCAGTTGGCATCAATAGACCCTCCAGCAGCTAGCAACAATTGAGCCCCCTAGCAACACACGATCGTCCAGCATAAATAGATCCCCATCAGAAACAATTGATTCCCCCCAGCAGCAAAATACCCCCAACAACTATATATGTATGTATGTATGTATGTATGTATGTATATATATTTTTTTTGTGTGTGTGTATATATATGTGTGTGTGTGTGTGTGTATATGTGATATATATATATATATATATATATATATATATATATTTTTTTTTTATGTATATATATATAATCTCCATACAGTAGATCTCCCAGCAGGCAGCATAAACAGACCCCCCCAATAGGGTCAACAACAGACCCCGTCCCTCCAAAGTAGATCACCCCCAGTAACAAATGACCTCCTAACAACATAAGATCCCCACCAGCAAAAATAGACCCCCCAACAACAATACAGTAGATCTCCCATTGGCCAGCATCAATAGACCCTTCAGCAGCCACCAACAATTGACCCCCCCCCCCCCCCCAGCAACATAATATCCTCCCAGAAAAACTAGATCACCACCAACAATAGACCCCAATCAGCAACAAATCATCCCCCAGCAACAATAGGTATAGTAATACAGTAGATCTCCCAGCAGTTGGTATCAATAGACCCTGCAGCAGCCAGCAACAATTGAGCCCCCTAGCAACGTATGAGTGGCGGGCAAAAATAGATCTCCATCAGCAACAATTGATTCCCCCCAGCAACAAAATACCCCCCAACAACAATATGTATAGCCGTACAGTAGATCTCCCAATAGGCAGCATCAACAGACCCCTTCCTCAACAGTAACTCACTCCAAGCAACAATTTACCTCCTAGCAGCATACGATCCCCCACCAGCAACAATAGACCCCCCCACAACAATACAGTAGATCTCCCAGCAACAATAGACCCCTCCCTCAACAATGGATCCCACCCAGCAACATAAGATCCTCCAGCAAAAATAGATTCCCCCCACCACCCACGATGGAACTCCTCCCCCTGCTATAGATACCCCAGCAGCCAGCAAAAATAGACCCTCCAGCGCACCCCATCACCCCGTTCACTGCTGGAGGTGACAGAGCTGCGTTCCTGCTAAAAAAATAAATAAAAGAAAAGTGGGCAGAACTAAAATTTGGCTTACCGGCTTTGACCGCATCAATCAAACAGTCATACGGAAATTCTGAAATATCCTTTGTCGGCGCATTTGATCTTGTCATCCATTGAATCAACTCGTTGTCTTGGAAAGCCCTTAAAGGGTTTTATTAAACAAAGTCACACTAATTCAGGAGATCAAAGGCACCCACATCCCAACCTGGAAATTTATAGTGAGAACTGGAGGAGGAGATTTTTATGGTGCCACAAATATGACAAGGTTGTTAAAATTATATTTTATTAATATGAAAATATTTTTAAAAAGTGAACAAATGTCTCTCATAAACAAATTATATATATATATATATATATATATATATATATATATATATATATAATATACACACACACACAATCTGTCACAGCATGATGATGAACAATATAACCGTAAGGGGGAAAAAAAAAAAAAAAAATTAAAAATGTTGTTTTTTTTTTTTTTGGGGGGGGGGGGGGGATTTTTTATCAAATGTATTTTTAATAAATGGCTTTTGGAGTAAGAATCTATCTAAAGATAGTTAGTTATCTATTTAAGATACATTAATAATTTAGTTTTATTCAGCATGAAATGGAGCTTAGTTATGTAGCACAAGGCTGTATACATAACCAAAAGACAGCTACAGGGCGGTTGCTTAACTCTGGGAGGGCGTACTATGACGTCCTCCCAGAATTCCCCTCTTGCCCGTGATTTCATGACGCCGGTTCCTCTCTCTGTACCGATCGGTACAGTGTGAGAAGAGAGGGGGAGGGATCGGTGGCAGCAGTGCTGTGGGAGGGATCTGTAGTGCCCACAGCCTGCTCTGCAGTCACCACCGATCCATCCATCCATCCATCCATCCATGCTCAGCCATCCCTCCATACCCTGCAATACACAGCAATAGCCTGCAGTGTATTGCAGGGTATGGAGGGATGGCTGAGCATGGATGGATAGATAACCAGCAGTACCCATCGATACCCAGCCATACACCCAGCCATACCCTGCGATACTCGCTACGATCAAAGCCAGGATCTTTTTATTTTTTTTATTTTTTTTTAATTTCCGGCTTTCCAGCCTAGAGGTGAGATGTGGGTCTTATTGACCCCCATATCTCACTGTAAAGCGGACCTGTCATGCCATATTTCTATTACAAGGGATGTTTACATTCCTTGTATTAGGAATAAAAGTGATCAAAATTTTTTTTGGGGGGGAAAAGTTTTTTTTTTTTTTTTTTTTTTTTTAAAGCGCCCCTGTCCCCGTGTGCTCGCATGCAGAAGCGAACGCATACGTAAGTCCCGCCCACATATGAAAAGGTGTTCAAACCACACGTGAGGTATCGCTGCGAACGTTATAGCGAGAACAATACTTTTGGCCCTAGAGCTCCTCTGTAACTCAAAACATGTAACCAGTAAAAAATGTAAAAGCGTCGCCTATTGGGATTTTTAAGTAGCGAAGTTTGGTGCCATTCCACGAGCGTGTGCAATTTTGAAGGGTGACATGTTGGGTATCTATTTACTCGGCGTAACTTCATCTTTCACATTATATAAAAACATTGGGCTAATTTTACAGTTTTGTTTTTTGTAAAGCACAAAACATTTATTTTCCAAAAATAAAACGCATTCGAAAAATTGCTGCGCAAGTACCGTGCTAGATAAAAAGTTGCAACGACCGCCATTGTATTCTCTAGGGTCTTTGCTAAAAAAACATATATATATATATTGTTTTGGGGTTATATGTAATTTTCTAGAGAATAAATGATGATTTTTACATGTAGGAGAGAAATGTCAGAATTGTCCTGGGTGCTCCAGAACGCCTGATGGTGCTCCCTGCATGTTGGGCCTCTGTATGTGGCCACGCTGTGTAAAAGTCTCACACATGTGGTATCGCCGTACTCAGGAGTAATAGTAGAATGTGTTTTGGGGTGTAATTTGTGGTATGCATATGCTGTGTGTGAGAAATAACCTGCTAATATGACAATTTTGTGAAAAAAAAAAAAAGAAATCTTGATTTTGCAAAGAATTGTGGGAAAAAATTACAACTTCAAAAAACTCACCATGCCTCTTTCCAAATACCTTGGAATGTCTTCTTTCCAAAAAGGGGTCATTTGGGGGGTATTTGTACTTTTCTGGCATGTTAGGGTCTCAAGAAATGAGATAGGCCGTCAGTACTTCAGGTGTGATCAATTTTCAGATATTGGCACCATAGCTTGTGGACTCTATAACTTTCACAAAGACCAAATAATAAACCCCAATTTGTACTTATTTTTACCAAAGATATGTAGCAGTATACATTTTGGCCAAAATTTATCAAGAAAAATTACAAATTTGCTAAATTTTATAACAGAAACGAAGAAAAATTCATTTTTTTTAACGGAATTTTCAGTCTTTTTTCTTTTTATAGCACAAAAAATAAAAAACCCAGAGGTGATTAAATACCACCGAAAGAAAGCTCTATTTGTGTGGAAAAAAGGACAAAAAATTCATATGGGTACAGTGTTGTATGACTGAGTAATTGTCATTCAAAATGTGAGAGCACCAAAAGCTGAAAATTGGTCTGGTTATTAACCGCTTCCCGACCGCCTCATGTAGATATACGTCTACAGAATGGCACGGGCAGGCAAAAGCACGTACGGGTACGTCCCCTTTAAATTTGCCTGCCCGGGGGGCGCGTGCGCGCCACCAGCGGCGCGCTTGCGACCCGGTCGGGAGCTCCGTGGCCGCGGGACCAGCGGACGCGATCGCCGCTGGTATCCCGCGATCGGGTTACGGAGCTGAAGAACGGGGAGAGGTTTGTGTAAACAAACCTCTCCCCGCGCTTCCTACACTGACTGTCAGTGATCGGCGGTTCCCTGTCATCAGGAACGCCGATCAATGACGTCAGACGTACAGCCACGCCCCCCTACTGTAAAAAAAAAAAACACAACACGTCACACTGACTCCTCCCCGACCCCTAGTGGTTAACCCCTTCACTACAACTGTCATTTACATAGGAATCAGTGCTATTTAAATAGCACTGATTTCTGTATAAATGACAAATGTCCCAAAAATGTGTCAAAAATGTCCGATGTGTCCGCCATAATGTCGCAGTCACAATAAAAAATCGCTGATCGCCGCCATTACTAATAAAAAAAAAAAATATTAATAAAAATGCTATAAAAACTATCCCCTATTTTGTAAACGCTATAACTTTTGCGCAAACTAATCAATAATCGCTAATTGCGATTTTTTTTTTTTTACCAAAATATGTAGAAGAATACGTATCGGCCTAAACTGAGGAAAAAAAATGTTTTTTTATATATTTTTTGGGATATTTATTATAGCAAAAAGCAATATTTTTTTACATTTTTTTCAAAATTGTCGCTCTATTTTTGTTTATAGCGCAAAAAATAAAAACCGCAGGGGCGATCAAATACCACCAAAAGAAAGCTCTATTTGTGGGAAAAAAAAGGACGCCAATTTTGTTTGGGAGCCACGTCGCACGACCGCACAATTGTCAGTTAAAGCGACGCAGTGCCGAATCGCAAAAAGGGGGGCCTGGTCCTTTGGCTGCCAATTGGTCCGGGGCTGAAGTGGTTAAGGGTGTTTAAGTGCCCAGTGGTCAAGTGGTTAAAATAAACCAACCGTTAAAATTACTGATCATTTCTTTGTCAGTGCGTGAACGTTCAAAATTTTAAATACCTAACTTTTTTCTTTTGACTCTGTTGTACTTCTAGTAGCCTCTGCAAGGACATCCTTCACCATCACTCAAGGGCAGTCAGGTTTTAAAATTGTTTTTTTTTTGTAGAACATGTCTCATCATTGTAGTGACAAAACTCCTTTGTGTGCCTCCCGTGTCCATGGAAAGGACAGACCTCTATGGAGGTGTAATGGACAGAGAGGACAAGTCCCCCTCCTGAGGATCTGCAATGTGCTACCACGTCTTCTGTCGCCTTGCCAGCGGCTCCGGAGTAATTGGGTAAATTCATCCAACAAGTGGGCTGACTCTGACGTGATTTGATTTGGTCGGTACTGTAGTCAATTCTTTGACTAAAATCTGCCTGGACAGCTTTTCCTCCCTGTTACCGGCTCTGTGATTGAAGAACTCTTTTTTTTTTTTTTTTTTTTAAGGATGATCATGGTAACTGCAGCTTTCCCATAGATATAAGATTTGGCAGAGAACGGAGAACTGAGAACTTGTTTAATGAGGTGTAATGTGCTGGTAATGCGACCAAGGGCTTATGTAGAGGTATACTACAGTGATGGGGGGAAAAGGGTTGGGGTCTTGAAGGGCATGCTAGGAACAAAGTCTACCTAATGTGGGCATAAATAGTATGCACGGTGCCACTTTCTGTGTATGGCTAGTGTCTTTAGTATTTAAAGAACTTATCTAAATGTTTTTCTCACTGTTCTGTTTCCTGCAGGCCAAAGTGCATTAAATACTTTGTCCCTTTTTATCTAGTGCTTCCTAACCATAGCTAGGAGGTTGGGCTGGGTGCCTCATCTTGCCCTGTGGCAGTCTGACAACATGGCGTGGAAGGATTTGGCTGCTTGTCTTGGCTCTGAGCACTTTCCTGAAACAAGCAGTGGCAAGAGGAATGCAGAGTAATGCCCCGTACACACGGTCGGAAAATCCGACCACAAAATCCATCGGATTTTTTCAGACGGATTTTGTCCGACACTGGTGTTGCATACACACGGTCGGACAAAGTTGTCGGAAAATCCGATCATTCTGAACGTGGTGACATTTGTTGCGTACGACGGGACTACGTAGAGGCTAGTAGCCAATAGCTTTGGTCTTGTAATGTGATCTGAGCATGCGTGGCACTTTGTCCGTCGGAAAAATTGTTGTCGGAAAAATTGAGAGCAGGAGATAAAACTTTGTCCGTCGGAAAATCCGACGGAAAAAGTCCGATGGAGCCTACACACGGTCGGAATTTCCGACAACATTGTCCGATAGGACATTTTCCGTCGGAAAATCCGACCCTGTCTACGGGGCATAAGAGGGGGAGCTGTCAGTCTCCCTACCTTCCTGCATTCCTCTTGCCGCCGCTTGTCTCAGAAAAATGCTTGGAGCCAAGATAAGCAGCCGTTATAAAGTGGCCTTCTTCTTGCAAGTCCCCCACCCCAGAAGGACGCTTCATATGGCCACTTATCTTGGCTCCAAGCACTTTCCTGAGACAAGCGGCAGTAGGGGGCAGTGATGCGCACAATGAGTCTCATGTTGTCAGGTGCTTCCTAACCCCAGCTAGGAGGTTGGACTGGGTGCCCCCTCTTCCCCAGTGGGGCCGTCTGACAACATGGCTAAGGAAGGGTTTGGCCACTTCATAACGGCCGCTAGTGTTGGCTCTGAGCACTTTCCTGAGAGAATCAGTGGCAAGAGGCATGCAGAGGAAGAGGGGGCTGTCAGTCTGCCTTCCCTCTGCATTCCTTTTGCCGCTCTTCGTCTTAGAAAAGTGCTTGAAGCCGAGACAAGTGGCCTTCTCCTTCTTGCGTGCCCCACTCCCCAGAAGAAGGATGCTTAAGCGGTAGTAAACTGTTGGGGGGGAAAAAAAAAAAAAAACCTGCAAGATAATGGCACAATGTGCTAATATGCATGGCATACTAGGGCATTATGAAATACTTACCTTAAAACAAAGCTCCCACAGTGGCACCTGGTCACTGCTGAGGGGGCTGACATGTTCTCCCGGCATTTTTTTTCCTGGTTTGTGGGCTCCGGGGCTGTGAGTGGATGAAGCCGTGATGACATCACTCCCGCTCATGCGAGTGAGAGCCCTCCCTTCCGGCAAGAAGCTCTGGACCTTCAGAGCACATGCACCGCTGACGTCGGCAGCTGCATGGAGGGTGAATATCTCCTAAACCGTGCAGGTTTAGGAGATATTCATTTTACTTACAGGTAAATCTTATTATAGGCTTACCTGTAGGTAAAAATCACCACGCAGTATACAACCGCTTTCATATGGCCACTTATATTGGCTCCAAGCACTTTCCTGAGACAAGTGGTGGGGGGGGGGGGGGGACAGGGATGCGCACAATCAGTCACATGTTGCAAGAAGCTTTCTAACCCTAGCTAGAAGGTTGGACTGGGTGTCCATCTTTTCTTGAGACAAGAGGTGGCAAGAGGAATACAGAGGAAGAGGGGGACTGTCAGCCTGCCTTTCCTCTGCATTCCTTTTGCCGCCGTTTGTCTCAGCCGTTATGAAGTGGCCTTCTCCTTCTTGCGTGCTCCACACCCCAGAAGTAGGATGCTTCATACGGCCACTTATCACAGCTCAAAGCACTTTCCTGGGACAAATGGTGGGAGGGGGGCAGCGATGCGCACAATCGGTCCCATGTTGGAAGGAGCTCCCTAACTATGAGGTCAATCTGAGTGCCCCCCCCCCCATCTTTACCCATGGCCGGCCAAAAAAATGGCTAGGAAAGATATGGTCGTTTCCTAACAGCTGCTTTTCTCTGCTCTGAGCACTTTCCTGAGACAAGAGGAATGCAGAGGGTAAGGGGTCTGTCTATCTCCCTACCGTCCTGCATTCCTCTTGCCGCCACTTGTTTTCAGCAAAGTGCTTGGAGACGAGACGCTGTTACGAAGCTGCTGTCCTCCTTCCTAGCTGTTGTTGAATGGCCACGGGGCACATATGGAGACACCCAATCTGACCTCGTAGCTAGGGTTAGAAAGCACCTAGCAACATGGGACAAAGTCCTGTATATACATTGTCCCACGGGGGACAGTGCATAGCATTTGTTAAATGCGTCCGTTTACAACTGATTACCTCTAAGTCCGCCTAGGACTGATACAAAGAAAGGTTTGTGTATTTTTATTTTTTTTTAAAGTGACATCGGTCTATTCTGCTCAGATTAGTAAGAGCCTTTCACATTCACAAAGACTGCATATGTTCTGGTCAGCAGGGGGTTTGTGAACAGATCCTCTGCTGACTGGAACAAATGCCCTCCACATGAAAGGCCCTTACAAAGTTGCAGACTGATCACGGGGACAGGAGACTGAGGAAATGCTTTTTCCTTCCTGTAGCAGACTATTGACATTAACCTTTGGGTTGGCACCTAATTAGCCTAGGCACAGTCACTAGCCTGCCACTCAAGGACAGATTTCTCATGATTAAAGGTATAACTTATTTTTTTTATATACTGTATATTGGGGGTTATCTACTAAAGGCAAATCCACTTTGCATTGAAAGTGCACTTGGAAGTAAAAGTCGCTGTAGATCCGAGGGGGACATGCAAGGAAAATATGGCATTTTAGCCTGCACATGATTGGATGATAAAATCAGCAGAGCTTCCCCATCATTTTAGATCTACCCCTTAGATTTAGAGCGACTGCACTTCCAGTGCAAAGTGGATTTCCCTTTCATAAATAACCCCCATTGTGACCTATCATTAATTTTATTTTTTCTTCAGGTTTATAAAGTTACTGATAAGGTCAATAAGTGTGTGTGTGTATGTATATATGTATGTGTATATATATATATATATATATATATATATATATATATATATAAAATATATATATATATACATAACATATATACATATACATATACATACATACATACATACATACATACATACACACACACACACACATTTACACACACACACACACACACACATACACACACACACACACACACACACACACACACACACACACTATATTTTTAGAGAGAGCTTCTTTGTGACACTCGTGACCAACATCCAAAACTGTATGTACAAATGCAAAGTGATATCAGGCTGTACAGGCCAGAAAAGGAGCATTCATAAAAATACATATTTCATTAAAGTATCATCATTTTAAAAAGGCAAACGATACACCTATCTACTTTTTTAAAGAAAAGACAAAAGTTGTATATGGGAGTACATTACATTGCATTAAATAACAGGATACTTCAAGAGTACTATTATGAGCAATCCTCATATTCCGACAGGTTTCGCCAGTTGATGCTTCATCAGAGCCTAGGAAGACCATATAGTTAACTCATCTACAAGAGAGAAAGTTACTGATAAGTATATTTTATAGACACATTGTCACTTTGATCATTAAGTATTAAAGCCACCCCAACTCTAATTTTCCCTGCAGGGGCTTTCCTGCCTCTTACCCCCCCCCCCCCCACTTCAGCTAATGCACAATGCTCATTTCTTCTGGGTTTTGGTGTTGTAGGCAGTGTACAATACCCATTGCTTCTGGGTTGAGGTTGCAGTCGGCGCACAATACTGTACCTGTTTCTTCTGGGTTTGGGTTTGCAGTTGATTTTCAATACCTGTTGAGGTTGCAGCTAGTGGATAATGCTTGTTGCATCTGGGTTGAGGGTGCAGTCAGTGCACATTACTTGTTGATTCTGAGTTTGGGATTGAAGCTCATACAGACATACACAATGCCCATTGCTTTTGGGTTGAATTCGCTACTGGTGGATAATGCTCTTTGCTTCTGGGTGATATTGCAGTCAGTGGACAATGGTCATTGCTTCTGGTTTGAAGTTGCAGCTGGTGGACAATGCCTGTTGTATCTGGGTTGAGGTTGCAACCAGTAGACAATTCTCATTGCTTCTGGGTTGAGGTTGCAGTCAATGCACATTACTTGTTGCTTATGAGTTTGGGGTTGAAGCTCATACACAATGCCCGTTGCTTTTGAGTTAAATTTTGCTACTGGTGGACAATACTTGTTGCTCCTGGATTGAAGTTACAGCTAGTGAACGATGCCTGTTGCTTCTGGGTTGAGGTTGCAGTCAGTGGACAATGCAGTTGCTTCTGGGTTGAGGTTGCCACCGGTGGACAGTGCGCGTTGCGTCTGGGTTGAGGACTTGAGGTTGCCGCCGGTGGACAGTGCTCGTTGCGTCTGGGTTGAGGTTGCCGCCGGTGGACAGTGCTCGTTGCGTCTGGGTTGCGGTTGCCGCCGGTGGACAGTGCTCGTTGCGTCTGGGTTGAGGTTGCCGCCGGTGGACAGTGCTAATTGTGTCTGGGTTGAGGTTGCCGCCGGTGGACAGTTCTCGTTGCGTCTGGGTTGAGGTTGCCGCCGGTGGACAGTGCTCGTTGCGTCTTGGTTGAGGTTGCCGCCGGTGGACAGTGCTTGTTGCGTCTGGGTTGAGGTTGCCTCCGGTGGACAGTGCTTGTTGCGTCTGGGTTGAGGTTGCCGCCGATGGACAGTGCTTGTTGCGTCTGGGTTGAGGTTGCCGCCGATGGACAGTGCTTGTTGCGTCTGGGTTGAGGTTGCCGCCGATGGACAGTGCTTGTTGCGTCTGGGTTGAGGTTGCCTCCGGTGGACAGTGCTCATTACGTCTGGGTTGAGGTTGCAGTCGGTGGACGGTACTTGAAGCTTCTTAGTTGAGGTTGCAGCCTGTGTACAATACCTGTTGCTTCTGGGTTTAGGGTTATAGGTGACCACCACCTATGATGCAGTGCTTGGACTTTGTATCCAGTCACTATGCCAGAGCACTGTCCCGTGACAGAGGGGACTGCTCCTTCTAGGCTCTAACACCAGCCAACATGGGCTCTTTTGGTTGGTGGTTGCAATGAAGGCAGGAGTTGTAGTAAGTATTACTGAATGTCCAGAGTGACGGTGTCTCTGTACAACAACTGCATACCAGTTGCAGAGCTGTGAGTAGTATTTAGGACGGGCACTCTCAATTCTTCCCAGTGTAGGTTTCAAAAGAAAAAACAAAGTGAAACACCGCGCTGATCCCTACCTCAAAGCATAAAACTCACTAACATTGATCAGGATAAGTGATATCAATATAACAATACGAGTGAGAAAATAAATATAAACAATAAACCCTAAAGCAGCAGCTAAAAAATTGTGAGATATACACAATAAATGGACAAAATAATACAAAAAGCCGCGCTATTACCTAAATTAAAAAATAATAATAATAAATGGTGCAAATAAATAATATGGAAAGCCTAAAGCAGTATCATGTGATATGATCCAATTAATACCCTAAAAAGTCCAGTGAATTAATGAATAGAAACCTAGAACAATTTGTGTAATATGAAATAATCAAAGAAAAGTCCAGTATGGAGAACATAAATCCAAACGTGACAAAGTGAAAATCCAAAAAAAAGTAGTGACTGTCGTGATCCACCACCAGATGTTGAATGTGCTTACCAGAGGGCAAGCTAAAATAGGCCCATAAGTTGATGTCAGGATGAGTCGCAGCCAAATAGACCCCAAATATGATCTCCTTCACAGGGTTAACCAGAAACGGAAAACGGGCTGGCAATCCTCCTTGGGACCGATGATACCAGGGGCAACCTCCGGTTGATAACGAACCAACAAACTCTTAATGGCCAATTCGGACATGTAGGAAAAAAAGGGATGCTCCCATAGTGTGATATCAGGGTAAAAATTTTTTTAGTAAAAGACACTCCTACTTACATCAAGGCGAAAATCAATAAGCAGGAAATAAGAGATAAAAACATATGCCGGCCGGCAATTCGTACACCCGCTCAAACGCGGAACGCGATGACGTCAGCGCGTCAGCCTCCCTACGTCGTTTCGTCCAATGACGTCTTCTGGACGAAACGACGTAGGGAGGCTGACGCGCTGACGTCATCGCGTTCCGCGTTTGAGCGGGTGTACGAATTGCCGGCCGGCATATGTTTTTATCTCTTATTTCCTGCTTATTGATTTTCGCCTTGATGTAAGTAGGAGTGTCTTTTACTAAAAAAATTTTTACCCTGATATCACACTATGGGAGCATCCCTTTTTTTCCTACATGTCCGAATTGGCCATTAAGAGTTTGTTGGTTCGTTATCAACCGGAGGTTGCCCCTGGTATCATCGGTCCCAAGGAGGATTGCCAGCCCGTTTTCCGTTTCTGGTTAACCCTGTGAAGGAGATCATATTTGGGGTCTATTTGGCTGCGACTCATCCTGACATCAACTTATGGGCCTATTTTAGCTTGCCCTCTGGTAAGCACATTCAACATCTGGTGGTGGATCACGACAGTCACTACTTTTTTTTGGATTTTCACTTTGTCACGTTTGGATTTATGTTCTCCATACTGGACTTTTCTTTGATTATTTCATATTACACAAATAGGTTTCAAAAGAAATGCTGCGTTCCAGGAATACTAGTTTTTGAGCTATGTGGGCAGTATGCGGGATGGGTATTACCACTTTCAAAGAGAGGATATTTCCTTGTAGGCCTCTAATCCATTTTTGCAGCCATTTTTAATGCAGCTAGTGCTTGGTGGAGGCCTTCTTTAAGGAGCGCACACGGGAGTAAATTGGTTGCAGAATGAGATAAAATATGCAGTAAATTTCTGCAGCCAAATATCTGAATTGAGACTAAAAACATGCAAGTTGTTGTAATGCCGGCCATGGGTGCATTGTGACTCATCAAGACCTCGTCACCGTTTGCTGCACATGATTGATGGTCTGCTGGCTATGATTGCTCGCATTAAAACACAGGCTGCCAGCTCTGGCAATCTATAACCGGTCCGAGCAGCAGAGGCGTGCCCGCTCTGGAAGAGTAAGGTGACTGGCGGATGATACATTTACTGCGGCCCGGGCAGCACTTGTATTATTAATGCATGCTTTGTTCTTGGTAATCTTCTGAAGTCATGTTTCGCTGCCTGCGCTGTCCTGCTTCAGTAGCTACTTAATAAATAAAGGATTTATATACAAATCTATATCATGTATTATATATGTTCTATATGGGCCTTGTACCATGTGGTTATCGCATTTATATGAGAACTGCTATAAGTATGGGGAGGTGACTGTTAAAGCGAACCTTCTCCCATTACATGAACCTGCTCTCTTCTGTAGCCCCCCCCCCCATTACAGAACTGGGAAATGGCTTATTGTTGGTAAAGGGGAGAATTAGGCCTCTTGCACATGGGACGGGCTCGGTCGGAGTCCACCTGCTCAGCCGGTAATCTGCCTGAAGATCCCCATGTAGCAGGAGGATGGCTGGCCCTAGGGTTGCCACCTGTCCAGGATTCACCCGGACAGTTCGGGTTTGGAATCATGTGTCCGGGTTTCAGACTGTCTGAAACCCGGACACATTATTTAGACTGGACTATGGCTTCCCAGCAGGGTTGCTGGTTGCAAGTTGTCTAAGCTGAGAGTGTTACACTCTTTTTCACACTACCCAAAGCCAGCACTAACAAGCAGGTAAGTATAACAGGTTTTTGTTATTAAAAAAAAAAAAGACTTCAACAATCTCAGCTTTAACCATCGGCCATAAAGTGGAATTCCGGTCAGAACCTTCCCTCTTCCACATTCTAAGCCTCACCTATTTAACCCTGTAGAGCAGAAATCGCTATACTTACCTGTTCTGCAGCTGCTCCGCTCCGGTCCCAGGCTGAGCTGTCAGCGGTGGCTTTAGGCCATCGACAACGAGAGCCCCATAGTAAGTCTGTGGGCGACGTCACTTTCCTGGCATTTCACAGCCATTGTCAGTTCTCTGCTGCACACTGGAGACCGGAGCGGCTGCAGAATAGGTAAGTATAGAGATTTTTGCTTCACAGGGTTAGATAGGTTAAAGTGGAGCTGCACCCGCACAAAAAATATTAAAAGTCAGCAGCTACAAATAGTGCAGCTGCTGACTTTTAATAAATGGGCACTTACCTGTTCCTGGTTCCAGCGGTGTAGGCAGAATGTGACGAGAGACCGCTCGTCTCTCGCTGCCCGGCCGTCAGGGAATCAGGAAGTGAAGACACAACGTCTTCACTGCCCGGTCCCTACTGCGCCCCTATTGGTCCCCGCTGTGTCCTGGGAACTGTGTTTCCCAAGACACAACGGGGCATTCTCGGATAGGGGCGGGGCAGCTCGGATAATGCGTCCCGGAAGTGGGTGCAGATACCTGTATTATACAGGTATCTGCACCCCCCTCCCCCTGAAAGGTGCCAATTGTGGCACCGGAGGGGGGGGGAGGAATCCGATAAGCGGAAGTTCCACTTTAGTGTCGAACTCCGCTTTAAGCTTAGAATGTGGCAGAGAGTAGTTTAATGCCGCGTACACACGGTCGGAATTCTCGTCGGAAAAAGCTCTGATGGTTTTCCCGTCGGAATTCCGATGGAATTTCGCTCAAACTGTTTTGCCTACACACGGTCACACCAAATTCCGACGGTCAATAACACAGCGGCATAAAACACGTTCAACAGCACTATAAAAGAGAAGTTTAATGTTTCCGAGCATGCGTCGGAATTTTACGTGTCGGAATTGCATACACACGATCGGAAAATCCGATAGAAAGGTTTTCCGTCGGAAAAATTGAGAACAGGTTCTAAATCCAAAGTCCGTCGGAAATTCCGACAGAAAAAGACCGATGGGCATACACACGGTCGGAAAATCCGATGAGAAGCTCCCATCGGACTGTTTCCATCGGAAATTCCGACCGTATGTACGCGGCATTAGCGCTCGCTTTGACTGCTAAATAAACAGAAGAACATATGTCTGTCCATCCAGTGAGTTTTGCACAGCTCTGATCCAAAGCACAGTCCCATCTAGTGCGGGAGGTGATCTGACCTTTCTTTGCAGCAGTTGTACTACTGACCCCCCCCCCCCCCCCCCCCCCCCCCCATTCAGTGACTGGACAGTGGAAGGAAAAAGCAGCACACTGAGGAGATCATCTCTCTATCACTCTGCTCTCTCCTCCTATCAGCATGCTTCTTGCACTGCAGCACACCTGAATGGTATCTTGTGCTGCTTCTCCCTCCCCCACTATGAGCTGGCAGACATTGACAGGACCAGCAACTGATTGCCCAGATATAGAAACGTTTTTGCTAGTATGCTGCAGCCAATCTGATTTTAAGTTGCTTTTCCTTTTTCCAGCCGGGCGTTGTCTTTGATAGATGCAAAGTGAAAGCAATAATTTTATATGAGTCACAGCTTTAGTAATGATGTATACAAAATTTCCCTGTGCAGGTACCCAACACCAACTAATAACCTGTTTCTAGAGCTAGCTAACAACAAAAAGCATATCGCATATACCTCAAGACTAATGTGTATACTAAAGATGTGTAGTGCTCCGATTATTATAATGAATTAAAAATGTGAAAATATATACACACACACGCGCGCACACGCACACGCACACGCACACGCACGCACACGTTCTGCCTAGTGACACTGATCACAGCTCCCTGTGACCGGGAGCGGTAATCAGTGACGTGCCACATGTAGCCACGCCCACCCACAATTAGAATCGCTCCCTAGGACACACTTAACCGCCCCCTAGTGGTTAACCCCTTCACTGCCGGTGTCATTTACACAGGAATCAGTACATTTGTATGGTCCCAAAAAATGTGTCACAAATGTCCGCCATAATGTCGCAGTCATGATAAAAAATCGCTGATCGCCGCCATTACTAGTAAAAAGAAAAAATTATTAATAAAAATGCCATAAAACTATCCCCTATTTTGTAAACGCTATAACTTTTGCGCAAATCAACCGACAAGTTTATTGCGTTTTTTTTTTTTTTTTTTATTTATATATAATATATATATATATTATTATATATATATTATATATATATATATAAATATATATATATATTATGGATTATGGATATTTATTATAGCAAAATGTAAAATTGTAATGCGTTTTTTTTTTTCAAAATTGCCGCTCTTTTTTTGTTTTATAGCACAAAAAATAAAAACCGCAGAGGTGATCAAAGACCACCAAAAGAAAGCTCTATTTGTGGGGAAAAAAAGGACGTCAATTTTGTTTGCGAGCCACGTCACACGACCGCGCTATTGTCAGTTAAAACGACGCAGTGCCGAATCGCAAAAAGTGCTCTGGTCTTTGGCCAACAAAATGGTCCGGGCTGAAGTGGTTAACTGACAATCAGGGACGATCAAGGGGTTAACTGAGCTGCCTGGGGAAACGCACAGATCTGTCTTCCTGCTTAACAGAAAGACAGGATCTCATAGATCCCAACTGTCCCTGATTTGGAGCAATGTCCCTTTGTCCCTCTGTCCCTCTTTCCTCCTCATTTGTCCCTTATTTTGGTTTGATCTATATAGTTGTATATAAGGCCCCATGCACACGAGACGCAGATGCAAACTCTGCTGAACGCATGTTTTAAAAAGCAGAAACCTGCGTTTAAAAACGCGCGTTTTGCTGTGTTTTCATGTCGCGTTTAGACGCGTTTAGCCGCGTTTGCGTCTATAAGCATTTGTAAAGATAACATCATATAGACCCTCCCCAAGCTCAGAAAGCATGTATTAACTATTTCTGACATTTTGTGAGCAGCAGCAGCAGAGAGATCAGTTGTACACTTGTATTTGCCTCTCTTTCTGTGTTTTTTTTTTGGAAATGGATCCCATATTGAATATATGTCAGGAAATGCTCCTGATGTGGCTCTTGATGAAGCAGCAACGTCGTCGCAAATTTGCATGAGAGGTCCAGAATCAGAGCTCGTCGATATTGGACCCATCCGTTGATGGCACAGCGAATGTCCGTTGTATATTTCACAAACATGTATGCATCAGTGAGTATATATGCTCTATGAACTCTAAACTAATTACGACATTTTAAACAATTTTTTCTAGTATTTTTTATGGTTTACCATCATATTTCTGAGTTTTCTGGTCAAAAAATTGGGTTCCTTTTTAAAAAGGCTTATAAACGCAAACGCGGCTAAAAGCAGGTGCCTGCGTTTAGCCGCGTTTAGCTGCGTTTTGCGTCTGAAACATGGAAAAGCAAAGTGTCTGAAGGCATTTTTTTGCTTCTGGAAAAACGAGGTTAAACGCAACTGCATAAAAACGGGAAAAAACGAGAATGTGTACATGGACACATAGGATAACATTGCATGCGTTCAGGTGCAGTTGAAAAAAGTGTCCAACTGCCTCTGAACGCACGTTTAACTGCGTCTCGTGTGCATGAGGCCTAAAATGTACTTTTATGCTGCCTATACGCATTTAGGCACACACATGCGCATATATAATTTTTTTTTTTTTTACCATAATCTTTTTAAGGGCCTTTTCACACCAGCGGCTGCATTAGAGCTCAGCTACAGGTGTGCGTTAGATTGACAGCAGTGCCAATGCACCAATGGCAGCACATTGCACTGTTTTATTATTTTTTTTTTTTTATATGAACTTTATTAAAATGTCACATTCTATTGGCCGCAGTGCAAGGTTTTGGATTATGTCACACTTTGCTGAAAAAAAGCCATGCTTTTTTTTTTTTATTTTATTTTTTTGTAGCGCCTTGCAGTGGTGTGAACTGGCCAGGTAGGAGACCAGACATTTTGTCTTGTCTTCTATCCTCTTGACCTCCGGAAGATTTACCCCCCCCCCCTTCAAGATTTACCCCCCCCCCAAATGTAATTTATATATCCCCCCCCACAAATAGAGCTTTCTTTTGGTGGTATTTGATCATCTCTGCGCTATAAACAAATAAAGACCATAAATGTTGAATATATGTATATATGTGTGTGTGTGTGTATGTGTGTGTGTGTGTGTGTGTATATATATATATATCTCGATCTCTCTATCGTTTTTTTTATTTTTTTACTCTGCTATAAAAGATCACCAATAAATAAAAGAAATTCGAATTTCTTCCTACATTTAGGCCAATATGTATTCTGCTACCGTATTTGCCGGTGTATAAGGCGACCAGGCGTATAAGATGACCCTCATTTTTCAAGATTTTTTGCCCGTACTCACCGTTTAAGACGACCCCTCCCCCTTCCGAGTCTTCCGACACTTCATATCCTCCTTCTTCATTCTTGCTGCAGCCATATCTTTCTTCCTTCTTGCTGGAGCCAATCACGGCGAGCAAAGTATTCTATTAATGAATACAAAGCCTGCTTGGATTGGCAGAGGCTGTAACATCAGCCCGCGCCTCTCTGACTCTTAAAACCAATCCGAGCAGGCTACTGTATGTAGCCTGCTCGGATTGGCAGAGGTTGTTACTCCAATCCAAGCAGGCTCTGTATTCGTTTGAATACATCGCTCACCGGGATTGGCTCAGCGGTATATACTGTATGTAGCCGAAGCTACATACAGTATTACCACACATCCAGCAGGCATCCCAGCAGCTGACCCGCGTATAAGACGACCCCCGCTTTTTGGGCAGTTTTTTTAAGTGTAAAAGGTCGTCTTATACCCCGGAAAATACGCTACATATTGTTGGGGAAAAAAAATCCCAATAAGCGTATATTAATTGGTTTGCACAAAAGTTGTAGCGTCTACAAACTTCTTCAGGATATATATAATGTATATATAGCGTGGCAGAGATGGTATGGCAGTTAATCTGACACTTTTTGTGGGAACCAGTGACACTAATACAATAAGTGCTAAACCTATGCACTGTCACTTTACGAATCACACTGGCTGGGTAGTGGTTAACAGCTAGGGTGATCAAAGGGTTAATGTGTGTTCTGTGAGCAGCTTTTACTAAGGGATGTTCTGTGCTTTGCAGGGAAACACAAACCGGCACGTCCCTGCTGACAGGACACAGCTCTGTATTGTTTACATTGACAGACGTCTGTCCTGATTTTTTCCTCCATACCGGTCAGCGGGTGCCGGTGGTAAATCCATTGGGCAGCACCCGCTGATCAGCTTGTGCTGTGACTAATCGCAGCACAGCCGGCGGCATGCACCTCCCTGGAAATGCGGGATCACTTGCTAGGTACATGATCTGGCACAGGAGAGCCACGCTGCCACCGTACTCCCTACGTGAGGTGGTCAGTGATCGGTTGACCACTGGGCACTGAAACCCCCTTCCTAACCAGACCAATTTTCAGCTTGCGGTGCTCTCACACTTTGAATGACAATTACTCAGTCATGCAACACTGTACCCATATGAAATGTTTGTCCTTTTTTTTTTTCACACAAATAGAGCTTTCTTTTGGTGGCATTTAATCACCGCTGGGTTTTTTATTTTTTGCGCTTTAAATCAAAAAAGACTGAAAATTTTGGTAAAATTAAAATGTATGGGCACTGAGCAGCAGCGCTGTGGGCACTACAGATCCAGCCCACAGCGCTGCTGCAAACGATCTCTCCCCCTCTCCCTTCGCACTGTACAGATCAGTACAGAGAGGGGCGGGAGGAACCGGCGCCATGACATGACGCTGGTTTGTTTACAAGTGATCGCTCCGTGGTAAACGGCCGCTACCAGCGGCCATTTGCCGCGATCCGCGATGCGCCAGGTCTTCTGGACCCGGCGGTCCTGGATTTTTCCGGAGCAAGATTCTGGGAGGACGTACACGGACGCCCCCTCTCAGAATAAGCCCACCTCACTGTAGCCGTCTTTCGGCTATGGCCCGGTCGGCAAGTGGTTAAACTCTACTGCACCTGGTGTATTTTCAGAAAATTACAGCGGCTGCAGATTGAAAATGAAAGGTAATTTTTAATAACATTCAATTACAATATGATTTGTCGCAATTGTATACACTATTTTTGTTCTTTGTTATGTTTTTTTTTTTCCCCCACAAAGTGGAGTTACCTTTTTAATAAGAAGTAATGTTTTTACTAGTATGCTGCAGACTGATTTTTACATTGCTTTGCTTTTTCCACTGGACATCGTCCTAAATGTAAAGTGAAAGCAAAAATCTATAATATATGAATCACAGATCTGATCAAAGTTCACCCAACTCACTTGTCGGGTAATTTACGAGGAAGTAGAAGGAAGATCCCCAGACATGGGTATTTTCCTGAAATTTTGAGAAAATTGAATCTGTTTGGAGTTTCCCCATTTTTAAAATAACTTTTTTTCTTTCTTTTTTTTTTATTTTTTTTTTATTTTTAGAACACTTACCGCATTTATCGGCGTATAACACGCACCCCAAGTTTAGGAGGGCATTTTAAGGAAAAAAAGTTTAAGGAGGGAAGTTTAAGGAAAAAAAAAAAACTTACATTTAAGCGTCACTGCAGCCTTGCCCAGCAGCGTCATTTGCAGCCTTGCCCAGCAGCGTCATTTGCAGCCTTGCCCAGCAGCGTCATTTGCAGCCTTGCCCAGCAGCGTCATTTGCAGCCTTGCCCAGCAGCTTCATTTGCAGCCTTGCCCAGCAGCGTCATTGCAGCTTGCCCAGGGTCATTGCAGCCATGCCCAGTTTCTTTGTAACTTGCCAGCATCATTTAAAGTCCGGTCGGGGTTTAAATTTCCCGCCGCCGAGACTCTCTGTCGCGTGCGCCGCCGAAAAAGACGGAAGGCGGGCTTAAAAGACCGAAGCGCCCCCGGAAAAGGCCGAGCCGACTGTTCAGCTCCGCTCGCGGTCCCGCCTCCCTGCTATTTCCGGAGCGAGCGCAGGGAGGCGGGACTACGAGCAGAGCCGAACAGTCTGCTCGGTCTATTCCGGCGCCGCTTCGTGTTTTTTCGGCCGCGATTCGGTCTTTTTCGGCGGCGCTTGCTATTTTTCGGCGGCGCTTGCCATTTTTGTCACTTTTTTTTTGGGGGTATCGGCGTATAACACGCACCCACGAATTTCCCCCAATTTTAAGGGGGAAGAAGTGCGTGTTATACGCCGATAAATACGGTATCTGTTTTTGTTGCTGTCTGTGCCCCCCCCCCCCCCCCCCCTTTACGGAGATTCACCCTCTCTATTTGTCCGGTTTACCATTTTTAATGAAAGTGAAAATTAAAAGAAAATCCCAAATTTTGGGTCTTCACCAGAACAGGAATAGAGGGGAAATCTAGTTCACCAGGATTCCCTCCCCTTTGAGGGATTTCCTCTCGCTTCCTGTTCCGCCTATAGGGCAGGAAGTGAAGGGAAATCTCTCCAATGGTAAACAGATGGCCCTTATGTTTCCGTCGGAAAAAATCTTGGATGTTTTTTCCAACGGAATTCCGTTCAAGCTTGGCTTGCATACACACGGTCACACAAAAGTTTGCTGAACTTTCGACCGTCAAGAACGCAGTGACGTACAACACTACAACGAGCCGAGAAAATGAAGTTTAATGCTTCCGAGCATGCGTCAATATGTTTCCGAGCATGCATAGGATTTTTTTTAAGTTTTACATAGTAGGTAATGTTGAATAAAGACAATAGTCCATCCAGTTTAATCTGAGTAGGTGTACATGTGTCAGTGTCTTCCCGTATTCCTGTATGTTGTGTTATTTAAAATGCACATCGAAGAGTCTTTTACCAATATCCCTACTCCCCGCTGACACCACCAATTGTGAGAGTTCCACATCCTTATCGCTTATCGACAGTGAAAAACCCCCTGTGCAGCTTAAAGCGGAGGTTCACATAAAACCCTCCCCCCCCCCCCCCCTCCGGTGTCACAGGTATTTGCACCCACTTCCGGGCATAAACTCTATTCCCCCCCCCCCCCCCCCCTGCTGTCTGCTGGGACACACACGGGTCCCAGAGACAGCAGGGACCATTTGGATTGCGCTGCGAGACTCGCGCATGTGCAGTGACGAACCGGCGAAGTGAAGCCACAACGTTTCATTTCCTGATTCCCTTACTGAAGATGGCGGCGGCAGCATCCGAGGACCGAGGGACGGTTCGGCCTCAGGTGCTGACATCATGGATCCTGTGACAGGTGAGTGTCCTTATTTTGAATGTCAGCAGCTGCAGTATTTGTAGCTGCTGATCTTTTAAAAAAAAAAAAAATTTGCGGGACTCCAGTTTTTAAGGTTAAACCGCTTTTCCTCCAATCTCATTGTGTGGCCCCGTGTCCTTTTACACTCCCTGAGACTAATTTGTTTTCTTCCTACGCTGGGATCACCATTGAGGTATTTGTAAATCGCTATCATGTCTCTTCTCCAGCGAGAATACATTTAGTGCTTGTAGTTCCTCGTAATTGAGGGCGTCCAGTCCCCTTTTTAATTTTATTGCCCTTCTTTAGATGTTTACATGCCGCATTTGCATTTACAAGCGTTATAAAAATGTATTTTTTTTTTTTTCTCGAAATAGTCAAAAATTAAAAAATGCCTGTAAACGAAACGCGGCTAAACGTGAGTTACCGTGTTTGGCGCTTGAAATGCCTCTAAACTCAGTGTCTGAACCCATTTTTTTTGCGTTCCAAAAAAGGCCTCTAAAATCAACTGCCTAGAAATGACTATAACTTCCTGCTGACCGCCCACTGTCAAATGACGGCGGGACGGTGTAGCTATTGTGGCGGGCCGCCGTCATATGACGGCGCTCGCTTTTTGGCCACCAGGGGGCGCACGCGGCCGCGTAGCTGGGGACCCGATGCGCGTGCCCGACGGCCGCGATGTCCGCCAGGCACCCGCGATTGCCCGGTAATCGAGCAGGACGTGGATCTGTGTATGTAAACACACAGATCCACGTCCTGTCAGAGGAGAGGAGACCGATGGTGTGTCCCTTGTACATAGGGACACCGATCGGTCTCCTCCCCCAGTCAGTCCCCTCCCCCCACAGTTAGAATCACTAACATAGGGTACATATTAACCCCTGCAGCGCCCCCTAGTGTTAACCCCTTCCCTGCCAGTCACATTTATACAGTAATCAATGCAATTTTATAGCACGGATCGCTGTATAAATGTGAATGGTCCCAAAAATGTGTCAAAAGTGTCCGATATGTTCGCCGCAATGTCGCAGTCACGATAAAAATCGCAGATCGCCGCAATTACTAGTAAAAAATAAATAATAAAAATGCTTTAAATCTATCCCCTATTTTGTAGACGCTATAACTTTTGCGTAAACCAGTCAATAGACGCTTATTGCGATTTTTTTTTTTTTTTTTTTTTAATTTTTTTTACCAAAAATATGTAGAAGAATACGTATCGGTCTAAACTGAGGAAAAAATGTGTTTAAAAAAAAAAAAAAAATTGGATATTTATTATAATAAAAAGAAAAAATATTGAGTTTTTTCAAACTTGTCCCTCTTAATTTGTTTATAGCGCAAGAAATAAAAACCGCAGAGGTGATCAAATACCACCAAAATAAAGCTCTTTGTGGGGAAAAATGTATTATTATTTATTTGGGTACAGCGTTGCATGACTGCGCAATTGTCATTCAAAATGCGACAGCGCTGAAAGCTGAAAAATGGCTTGGTCAGGAAGGGGGTGTTCGTACTTGGTAGGCAAGTGGTTAAACAACCCTTTGTACATGTACTGATAAGATAACCTAGAGGAGTGTTCAGGAGCAGTTGAAAAAAAAAATGCCCAACTGTTCCTAAACGTCCCGTTTACCAGCAGCAGCGTACATGAGGCCTTACAAAAAAAAAAAAATCCATGAAAATTTTTTTTTTTTTTTTTGATTGTGTGTTGGGCCGCATTCATAGCTGTCTTGGGGTGCATGCGGCACCCCTGCTCTAAAGGCTTTTAAAGTTTTTGCTTTTTGACAGTTTTTTGTACTGTAGTTCTCTTTTTTTTTTTTTATTTATTAATTTTTTATTTATTATATAATTTTTTATTCTTTTGTAATTTTTTTATTTTATTTCACAGGTGCATGCATTTTTAAGGCTTGACATGCTTGGTATCTAGTTACGTGTGTGTGTGTGTGTTTGTGTGTGTTTAAAGTAATTTGTAGCTAAAAAAATACAGATTTTAGCTTGTGTGAGGAATGTTAAAAATCGCCCTGGTAACGAGTGGTTAAAGTGTCGCCATGTAATGAATACATAACCCAGCGGGAGGTATTTGCTGCTTTAACTTGGGATTCAGTAATGATTGGCAGAGTGACTGCTGAATTCCGGGATCATTGACTACAAATCTGTATGAAATCCCAGCACTGCCGTCTATGGCTGTGACAGATAAGAGCCCCTAGTTCTGAGAAATGTCACCCACTACAGGGGCTGTTTTTTTTTTTTTATTTATGCTATTATAGCATTGGGGCCATATCAGACTGGCAATTTATTTGCTATGGTCTTTTTTTGGGACCCATTTGTACCATATGCATTGAGCAATGTTGTCCAAGGCATCCCTAACGCACGGCAGGACATGTCCTATTAACATTTGCACCATCTTGGCACTAAAAAAAATAAAAGGTACACAGCCCTAGACCAGCAGGCACGCGTTCTGGTCTGTTTTGTGTATTAATTAATGGGCCCTAAAGCAGTTTCCCGCTAAAGTAATTATTCTTTTTTTTTTTTAACGTGCTGATTATATGGCTATTTGTTGTTCAGTCGCATGTGGTTACGGTCTGGTGGGTTGGCATTTTGAAGGTTAAAGCAGGCGGTCAGGAGGCGATACGTCAAACTTCCTCTGAAAAGCAATTCACTGCTGAATGATGAAACTGGGTTGTCACCAGAACAAGAATGGAGGAGAAATCTTCCAATGGGGACACTAGATCTGGTGACAACCGGGGATTTTCCTGAATTTGAAGAGATTTCCTCTCAGTTCCTGTTTTGGCTGTGGAACAGAAAGTGAAGGGAAATCTCCCAAATGGGACATGGGAAAAAAAAATACTTTTATAGGGGTTTTAGCCCTCCCTTACTTCAAAAAAATTAAATAAAAATGGCCTATAGTACCCCCCCCCCCCCCCTTCTTTTTTTTTTTTTTTTAAATTCTTTATTTAAAAAAGTTGCATACAGACAAGAGCATACGATATAGTGATACAAAATACCAGGTATATGGCAGGCCACAATGGCTGCCTAACAGAACAAGTACATTATCAGAAAAACAGAATGTAGTATGTTCACATTGCCGGGAGGGCATCTATGAATGTCCTCCTGGGTTTGTGCTTCCCACGCACCCCCTGCAACGCCCATTGGCATGGATCCGTGATCAGCTGTGTCCTTTTGGACACAGCTAATCACAGGTCGGGGTAAAGAGCCAATCAGCACTGGCTCTTTACCATATGACCAGCTGTGTCCAATCACTGCTGATCACAGTGTAAACAGTATTTGCTGGTTATCGGCAGTCCTCTCCTCACGCTGACAGAGCGTGAGTGAGGAGAGGGAGGCATCCCAAGTCTTCCGCGAGTCGCGGGAGTCTCCAGCATTTGGCTGCGGGCTCCCGGACCCCCACGAGCGCCGGGCGATCACCTGGCTGGGCCTGTCACCCAGCCACAGACAGAAGACAGAGCGGCCGACTGGAGTACAGCCACGGCAGCTGGTTGGGCTGCTCTGTCTTCTGACTGTGGCAGGGGGAGAGGGTGGGACAGAGCCGGGAGCTCTTCACTGGTGGACACTGATGAGATGGCACTGAAGGACACTGGTGGACACTGATGAGGTGGCACTGAAGGACACTGATGAGGTGGGCTGCACTGGTGGGCTGCACTGGTGGACACTGACAGTGTGTGGCGAGGAAAGCCAATTGGCAGCATCTCCCCACAGGGGAGATGCAGCATATTGGTCCTCCTCATCAGTGCCAACTATCAGTGCAGCATATTAGTGCCTTCTCATCAGTGCCAATAAGTGCCGCCTCATCAGCACACATCAATTTTAAAATAAAAAACCCAGTGGTGATTAAATACCACCAAAGAAAGCTCTATCTGTCTCAAAAAAATGATAAAAAACATATAAACATTCGCTCAAGGAAAATTTTAATCTCCTCATCTGATTTGATATTTGTAGTACAACAGTTCGCCTGTATTTTGGTCATAAAGCCTGTCCAGGCCGTAAAAATGATAAAAACGTAATTTGGGTACAGTGTTGCATGACCGAGCTGTCAGTGCCCACACAGTTGGTGCAGGACAGATCAGAATGCTTCTGATTGGGCGTCGCTGGTGCAGAACATTTCTCTGATCCATCCCATAAGGCCCCTTTCACACCTAAGCGTTTTTCGTGTCCATCTGTCTTTTTAACATTTTCTCTGAAAAGGTGCGCTTACACCTTTTAAAATAGGGCTACGCCCTCGTTCACACCTAAGCGTTTTTCATGCGGTGCAGCGCCTGTTCACCGCATGAAAAAACCCGGCCCCTTTAACTCCAGTGTGAAAGCCGCGGGCTTTCACACTGGAGCGGTGCCTAGCAGGATGACAAAAAAAGTCCTGCTAGCAGCATCTTTGGAGCGGGATAGGAGCGATGTGTTCACCGCACCTATACCGCTCCTTCCCATTGATTAGAATTGATTCTGCGGGGGGTGTTTAACCCTTTTTCGGCATTTTTTTATTTTATTTTTTTTTTCATTTTGAATTCTGTAATGAATCCAAAATCTATGTTGGCAAACAAAAAGTTTCTGGAACAGCCCGCCATTTGTATAAACACACATTATACAGGAATCACTAATTGATGATACTCCGTGTTCTCCGTGTGATACTGCTGGGGAAAAAAAACGAATCGTTCACATAGGAATTTCCCTGACATCTTCCTCTTATGTCTGAAGAGTGACGTTCACCTTCTGTTCCTGGAGATTGCTTTGCACATAGTCATCCCTGACCGTTAATGCTGAACCGCGGGCAGACCGCTAATTCCTCAGATCCAGTACACATAAGGGGGCTGTTTTACCTGCCAAATGAGTAGTATTTGTCCATCCAGGCCTAAGATTTGCACAGCTCTGTCTGGCAGAGCATGAGACCAAGTTTTTCTCCTATTAACATGTATCAGCACACGAGCACTGCCGCAAAACGGACTCTCTCTCTCTCTCTCTCTCTCTCTCTGTCTCTCTCTCTCTCTCTCTCTCTCTCTCTCTCTCTCTCTCTCTCTCTCTCTCTCTCTCTCTCTCTCTCTCTCTCTCTCTCTCTCTCTCTCTCTCTCTCTCTCTCTCTCTCTCCCCCCCTCCCACACAAATAGAGCTTTCTTTTGGTGGTATTTGATCATCTCTGCGTTTTTTTTTTTTTTTTTTGCACTATAAACAAAAAAAGAGCGACAATTTTGAAAAAAAACACATTATTTTTAACTTTTTTTCTATAATAAATATCCCCCAAAAATATATAAAAAAAAAAAAAAACAATTTTTTTCCTCAGTTTAGACCGATATGTATTCTTCTACATATATGTTTTGTAAAAAAAAAAATCAAATAAGCGTATATTGATTGGGTATTGAATATTGAAGGAAAAAAAAAAGTGTGGTGTATAATTTAGTTAATATGTAAATAAAAAAAAAAGGCAATTTATTCTTCAATATCTCTATGCAGTGGTAAATATAAATAACCAACTATATGGTTAGGGAGCAAAATCTCTAATCCACTCTGAGAATAACAGACAGAATAGATATATATTGTATATACTATTAGAGGAGACATATACTGGACATACTATTAGAGGAGAGATATAGTGGATATACTATTGGAGAAGAGATATACTGGATATACTATTAACCACATGCCGGCCGGGTCATAGCCAAAAAACGGCTACAGCGCGGATGGATGTCCGTAGGACGTCCTCCGAGAACCTTGCTCCCGCGGGCCCCCCTGCGGTGCGCACTCGGGAACATCCGTGAGCGCCGGGTTTTGAGCACCCGGCGCATCATGGATCACTGTAAACTACCGCTGATAGCGGCCGTTTACCACGTGATCGCTCTGTCAAATGACAGCGATCACATGTACCCAAACCGGCGTCACGTCATGACGCCGGTTCCTCCCTTCCCCTCTCTGTACCAATCGGTACAGTGAGAGGGGAGAAGCGGAGAGGGGGAGAGATGGGACCAGCGCTGTGGGCTGGATGTGTAGTGACAGCAGTGCCACCACTGTGCAATACTCTGCCACCACTGTGCAATACTCAGCCACCACTGTGCAATACTCTGCCACCACTGTGAGAATAGGCACAAAGTCTCCACGACAGCAGCCAGAGACCCACCCACAGAGTTCCTGACAGCCACCCGGACGTGTTCCGATTGCATGGATATCCGTGGTCTCTGAACCCTTAATGGCACATCTGCTGTGCCCTGTACCGGTGCCATGTCTGCCTCCTATTCTGCATTCTTCTGCCTCCCTTTACTTGACCCCATCAGCTCTGCGGGGTTAAAGAAATTCCAAACAGTTCAGAAGACAGTGCTGTGCTATGAAAAGGCAACAGAGGACTTATTTATTGAATATTTGCTGTGCCTTGTGCAAATAGCAAAGTGACAGCTTGGCGAGTGACAGCGATTTATTGATATAGGAGTTTGTTCACTCAGGAAAGGGCAGCGCTGTGCTGTTTTAGGACACTGACATCGAGTACACTATCAAGACTGCACAAGCACTACATAGGAAACATAAAATCATTGCCATGGGCCTCTGAAGTTGCTGAGAGACTTAAGCTGGCCATACACTATGCAATCATAATGTACCATGTAATGTATCATGAATATACTTTAGATCTACCAAAACTATGTAATACAAGTTTGTATTCAATCAGGTAGGCTCTTACAGTACGTAGTTGATGGTACAATTCCAGGTATGGTTAGTTGCATTGTTGCAGCGTAGACCCACATAAGGCTGGGTTTACACTGGTACGACACGACAGTCATACGATTGTGGAGCTGACTTTATCCTGCGACTTGAAGTCCGACTTCCATCCGACTTCAATGAACAGGATCCGACTGTGATCCTGACAATAAAAGGCCCTTTGAGTCTGGTATGAATCTTTAGGGGAAACTCCAAGCCAACTTTAAAAAAGACAAAGGTTCCCCCTCCAAGACCATACCAGACCCTTCGGTCTGGTGGGGATTTTAAGGGGAACCCCCATACCCAAAAAAGCATGGGGCCCCCCCAAAATCCATACCATAACCTTATCCGAGCATGCAGGTCGGGAAAGGGGGTGGGGGATGAGCGAACGCCCCCCTCCTGAACTGTACCAGGCTGCATTGCCCTCAACATGAGGGGGTGGGTGCTTTGGGGCATGATGAGCCCTGCGCCTCCCACCCCAAAGCACCTTGTCCCCATGTTGATGGGGACAAGGGCCTCTTCCCAACAACCCTGGCTGGGTCTGCAGGCGGGGGGCTTATCGGAATCTGGAAGCCCCATTTAACAAGTATGGGGTACATTGTAGGGTGGGTGGCCGGTATCTTGTGGTCTCCTTGTTAAATGGGGCTTCCAGATTCCGTTAAGGCCCCTGCCCGCAGACCCTGACAACCACCGGCCAGGGTTGTGGGGAAGAGGCCCTTGTCCACATCAACATGTGGCCTGGTATGGTGCGGGGGGGGGGGGGGCGCTCGCTCGTCCTCACCCTCACCCCCTTTCCTGACCTGCATGCTCGGATAAGGGTCTGTTATGAACCCTAGCTGATGAATGCAAATGTTCCTCCAGTATTTTTTGATAACATACTGCATGCATCTTGCCATCAATTTTGACCAAATTCCCTGTGCCTTTGTAGCTCGCACATCCCCAAAACATCAGTGATCCACTTCCGTGTCTCACAGTAGGAATGGTGTACCTTTCATCATAGGCCTTGTTGACTTCTCTCCAAATGTAGAGTTTATGGTTGTAGCCAAAAAGCTAAATTTTGGTCTCATCACTCCAAATGACTGTGTGCCAGAAGGTTTGAGGCTTGTCTCTGTCTTTGGTCAAAATTGTTGGCAAGATGAATGCAGTATGTTACCAAAAAATACTGGAGGAACATTTGCATTCATCAGCCAGGAAGCTGCGCATGGGACGTACTTGGACATTCCAACATGACAATGATCCAAAACACAAGGCCAAGTCGACCTGTCATTGGCTACAGCAGAATAAAGTGAAGGTTCTGGAGTGACCATCTCAGTCTCCTGACCTCAATATCATTGAGCCACTCTGGGGGGATCTCAAACCTGAAGTTCATGCGAGACAGCCCAAGAATTTACAGGAACTGGCGGCTTTTTGCCAAGGGGAATGGGCAGCTTTACCATCTGAGAAGATAAAGAGCCTCATCCACAAATACCACAAAAGTCTTCAAGCTGTCATTGATGTTAAAGGGGGCAATACACGGTACTGGGGTATGTAAACTTTTGATCAGGGTCATTTGGGTAGTTTCTGTTGCCATTATGGTTTAAAAAGGGTAAACACAGTTGATTGATAATAAATGGCTTCAGCCCAACACTAATCATGAGTGAAAGAAAAGTTTTTGTGTTATTCATGTTCTCTGAAAAATGGCCAAGAAATCATAAATTGTGCCAGGGTATGCAAACTTATGAGCACAACTGTATGAATATGTGTGAAAAAAAAATACCGAAAACTTTGAAAAAAAAAAAATACTTTCTGTAAAACATATCCAATAAAGAGCCTATTCCCACTTGTGCGACTTACAAATCATGCTATTTCCATTGCGACTTTACCACGTAACTTGATGCAATTTTGATGCGACCCTGGATGAGTGCGACTTTGTTATGACTTTTGGCTTTGACCAATGTTCTTTTGTTTGTGCTCTACAAAGTCGCTAGACGTGCAAAATGGAAAAATGTGTTTTAGTTTTGTTTATTTCCTAACGCATTCCAGATTTTCAGACCGATTAGAATTCAAATCTTTTCAAAATTGATCGACTGATTCAAATTCTGTTTAAAGAATAGCTGGTTAAGGGAAGCTGGCCGCTGTGTCCTTAACAACCAATATCTCATTCGCTGTCAGCGGGTTTCCCCACAAGCAAGGTGTCTTGGAGGGGGGGGGGGGGCAGAGCGGACCAAAAAGAGGGTCTTGCACCATTTTGGTGCGACTGTGATGCAAATTCAGCCATACATATCTGTATGGCTGAATTCACATTGCACAGACATTGCATGATGTCTGCACAGCAGTGCGGTGCGGATCACATGCAGTGTCATCAATATAAATCCAACATAAGTCGTTGATCGCCCCTGATGTTGTCCCTTCCAGTGTCATTAGTACAGTCACAGTGCATATTTTTTAGCACTGTATTGGGGCCGCAGGTCCCCAAAAAATGTCAGTTAGTGTCCGATTTTGTCCACCGCAATATCTCAGTCCCGCTGTAAGTCCCTGATCACCGCCATTGCTAGTAAAAAAAAAAAAAAAAAAAACGAAATGCCATAAAAATATCCCATTGTTTGCAGACGCTAAAACTTTTGTGCAAACCAATCAATATTCGCTTATAATTTTATTATTTTTTATTTTATTTTTTTAATTATTTTACTAAAAATATGTAGCAGCACTATTCCTCATCCTTACTCCAGGGTTATTGTTGTCTATACATTCTCTGGCATTACTTGAGGATAAAGTAAATGTTCTCTTGCTACCTCCTGGAATCCCTTTTCCAAAGGATTTGCAAAGTTGAGCATACATATTAAAAAATAAAATAAAAAATGTAGCAGAATACATATTGGCCTAAATTTTATAAACAAACTCGAATTTAAAAAATAAATACATTTTTAATGGCATGTTTTATCGCAGAATGTTAAATTATATATTTATATATATATATATATATATATATATATATATATATATATATATATATATATATATATATATATATATATATTGTAATGTATTTTAATTTTATTTTTATTTATTTTTCACACACACAACAACAATTTTGAAAAAAAAAAATAAAATTAAAATACATATATATATATATATATATATATATATATATATATATATATATATATATATATATATATAAAATGTTGTATTTTAATTTTATTTATTTATTTTTTTCAAAATTGTTGTTGTTGTTGTTGTTGTTTTTTTTTTTTTTTTTTTTTTTGTTTATAGCGCAAAAAAAAACAAAAACATTGCTGCAGTGATCAAATTGCACCAAAAGAAAGGACATAAATTGTATTTGCGTACAGCGTTGCAAGCGCAATTGTCAGTTAAAGTAGCGCAGTGCCGAATCGCAAAACAATGGCCGTGTCATGAAGGTGGGGGTAAATCTTCCGGAGGTCAAGTGGTTAAGCCCTATACCACCCCATCACTGCCAGGGAGGCCAGAGCCTGTATTTCACATATAGTGTGTGTTTAGAATTGGTGGCCCAGCGAGTGCTTTGTTAGGCCTTTCCACCCGACGCGCCAATCTCCATTCAGCCACACTGGCATAATGCACGGACATGAGAACATCCCATTGTGTTGAGCAAGGCTCGTCCCATCATCGCCTCGCCTTGAAACGCACGCCGCATGTCTTTTGCATCAGCCGGTGTCTTTCAAGTCCAAATCCATGAAAGCGATGTTGGAAATGTGCAGGAGGGGGATTATGTAACACGGAGTCAGAAACTGAGATTTTAAGCACAAACCCATTTTTTTTTTTCTGTAACCGTTAAACAGTTTCTCTAGAAAAATTTGGCCGGTGGATTGATTTTATTTCTCCGGCTGCAATTACTGATTTCCGTAGGTTTGAATAACTGTAAGGTCCTTCCGTCATTGCTAGACACATTAGCGGCATGGCACCGTGCCAGCCTCCTCCTGCCCGAGATGGATACAATTGTCTCTTTCCTGCTGCCACGAAATAGAATGAATCTTCACCGGAACCCGGCTGCAAGTGTTCTATATGGAAATTTCCCTTTATCGGTTGCATTTTAGTAATGACTCTATTTTGACGGGGATTATGTGAGAAGGAAAACAGTGGGTACTTTTTAACTGCTTCAGCTCTGTAAGATTTACCCATCGTCATGACCAGGCCTTTTTTTTGCTTTTTGTCACTGCATTACTTTAACTGACAATTGTGCGGCCAGGCAGCACTGTACCTAAATTAAATTTATCATTTTTTTTTTTTATAATTTTTTTTTTTTTTTTTTTCACACAAATAGAGCTTTCTTTTGGTGGTATTTGATCACCACTGTTTTTTTTTTTATCAGTCTCTGCTCTGCCAATCTCGCCCCACTCTCACTGGAGCGCTGGGTTGTGGATGGGGCGGCGGGCTCAGGCTCTCAGCGGCTCGCTGAGAGCCTGAGCTGGGTGCCGGTCCAGGCATGTTCCGGATCCCGACTCAATTGTCACAATCTAGCCCCAGCCTGGACCGGCTCTGTGACATTAGCAGACAGCGGACTTCAGCCCGCTGTCTGCTGAATATGAGTCACAGGAGTGCAGAATGAACTGCACACCTGTGATCCATAGGAGAAGTACAGCCAAAACAAGCTGACCTTCTCCTTTTTAAATTGTAAGCTCTTAAAGTGGAGGAACACCCTGAAAACAAAAACTTTTAAAAATGTTAATAACAATTTCAAATGAAAAAAAGAAAAATTATTTTTTTATTTTTTTTTTTACTTACCAGAAATGGCTGTTGCTAGGCAGATTGTCCTAATCTGCCTCCTCCAGCGCCGCGGTGATCTTCTCTCCTTCCGTCTTCTATGGAATGGGGCGCAGTGTGTTATGGGAACAGTGTGCCCCAAAACATTGCGTTCCCCATTCACAAATTCCACTTGCGCATGCGCAGTAGGCCGCGCGCCGACTCGCGCATGCGCAGTAGGCCGCGCGAAGCCGTTTCCCTTACTGAGGATGGCGGCGCTGGATCCGGAACGCCGAGGGACATCTCGGCCTCCACGAACAGCATCGCGGGCGCCCTGGGAAGGTAAGTGTACTTATTAAAAGTCAGCAGCAACTTTTTTTTTAGCTGCTGACTTTTTAAAATTTTTTTTTTTTAGCTAACACACCGCTTTAAGGGCAGAGACTAATGTGAATGTGCAGTATATGCAAAGTGCTCCGTAAATTGTTGGCACTATATAAATACCTCTAATAAATATCACTTATATGCTTGAATATATGACAAAGTGTGGGTGTGATATTAAAGGCAAAATAAAAAAAAAAATAATAAAAAAAAAAACACTTTATACTTACCTGCTCTGTGTAGTGGTTGTGCACAGAGCAGCCTTAATCCTCCTCTTCTTGGGTTCCCTGCCAGCGCTTCTGGCTCCTCCCGCCCAACGAGCAAGTAGCTTGCAATGGGGGCACCCAAGCAGGTCTGCTCCCAAGCCGCTGCTCTGCGTGTCCATTCAGACATAGCGCTGCAGCCTGAAACAAAACGCATGGTTTGGTGGGGAGGAACTCTAGTGGAACTGCATAGATACCTGACCTCAACCCTGCTGAACATCTTTGTGAGGAATGAAAACTGATGGTTAGCCAGGTCTTCTCATCCAACACCGGTACCTGACCTTACAAATGTTCTTTGGCTAAACGGGGCTCAAATTCTCACAAAAACGCTCCAGAATCTTGTGGAAGAATTAAAGAACAGACGCGGTTTTAGCCATAAAAAGGGGGACTGACTCCATATTGATGGCCATGGTTTTGGAATGGAATGTCCCACAAGATCAAAGTGTGATGGTCAGGTAGGTGTCCAGGAACATTTGGCCAAACAATGTATTATAATCAGTAGTTGGGATTCTCCGACTTTCTAAAACATGAGACAAATGACCACGATTGGATGCTGTGGAATTAGCGTCCCTCAATGAGACCTTGTATTTGTGACTGTTCTTGGCTGCCGTTACTGACCACAATGACTGGACACTTTTATATTTTCATGAGATCATGGCTTAAGATAGCAGTGTCTTTTATTATCTGCTTTCTGGGAGATGAGTCTCATGAGAGCACTCTCTGAATCGTCATTGTAAACGTTATTTCTCTGGCTGGGAAACCGTCTGAGTAGTTCATGAATTCATTTCTTAGGCAGGCAGCCATTTTCATTGCTAGCAATATTTGGGCCTTAAAAAAGAACACAAAGAAAACACCTTTCCCAAGAGTCCCTCCCTCCCCTCTACCCTGCAGTACCTGGTATGCCAGTCCCAGGCTTGCAGATGGGCAAGTGGAGCCTGGGATACAAAGCCGAGGGGGGCACTTACCTGCGTGTGTGGCATAGCTGCCCGAATGCTTCCAGCTGTCAAGTGAGCCCTGCTGTTTGCCCGGAGCATGGCTAATTGTAGGAAAAAAACAACCTGCCCAGCGCCCAAAACTGCATGTCTTGGACATTGGCCAATACAAATTGTGCATCCCAGCAACAGTGAATAGACTGACAATAGCCCAGGCGCCAGGATGCCGTTTCTAGTCGCCATGGCAACCTGGTGCCTGGGATTTGTCAAGCCCTGGTTTAAAGACATTTTTGGAGAAGGATAGAGGCATATATAACGACAACCCCAGAGTTTTCAGCTTCCAAAAAGAAGTCTGCAATGGCGGCTTTAGGACCTGTTCACACATAGTGGAGTGACTGGTATTTTTCCACACTGGAATTATGCCAGTCATGGCTAGGGCACATAGCAAACAATTGTTTTCTATGTGCCCCCTTTGCTATGCAATGCTCAATGTGTATGCCCATCTCAAGTAGCATACTCCCAGTAGCTGACAACCTTGTGTAGCATGCTTACAGTCTCAGACCATCTGCAGCACACCTAGTCTCTGACTGTCTCTTGTATCATGCTCACAGTTAATTCTCTGACCATCTCCTGTCACATGCCAACACTCTCTGACCATTTTTAACATGCGCACAGGCTTTAACTATCTACTGTGCTCACTGTCTCACACCATCTCCTCTAGCATACCCAGTCACTGGCGATCCCTTAGCATGCTTATAGTCTCTGACCATTTTTTGTAGCATGCTGACAATGTGACCGTCCCCCATTTCCTGTAACATGCTTACAATCTTTGACAATCGAATGCAGCAAGTTCAGTCTATTACAACTGCCTTTGTTACATTCACTTTACTTTAGAAACCCCCTCCTTCATTTCAGAGGTGCCTCCTTCACGTCAGAAGTCCTGTCTTCCACGTCAGAAGTCCTGTCTCTGAGGTTCTCCCTTCATGTCGGAGGTCCCATCTTCTCTTTAGAGATGTCCACTTCACGTCAGCAGACCTATCTTCTCTTCAGAGGTGCCCCCTTCACGTCAGAGGCCCCATGTTCTCAGAGGTGCCCGCTTTACTTCAGAGGTCCCATCTTTTCCCCAGATCTGCCCCTTCACGTAAGAGGTCCCATCTTCTTGTCAAAGGTCCCATTGTCACGTCAAAGGTCTCCACTTCTTCTAAGTGGTGCCTCCTTTTACATGAAAGCCCCCCCCCATTCATCAGAGGCACCCCCATCACTGATTCAGAATCTCCCCATCACCACATAGTCCTCTGATCCAGGGCAAACTGGGTCTCGTTTTTGTAGCCCCCCAGGGAAATCCAAGTGGAACACCAGGGTTCTGAGAAACGTTGATGTAAAAGGCCTTTGAACACCACATCTGTCAGCTGTAAGAGGTATAGACCCAAAATGTTACTGCATGAAACGGACCCGTTTTGTGTGTGTAGGGGTAGTGGGGGGTTGCGGGTTATACAAATAATTACACATTTTTACTGTAGATTTCTCTTTACAGCAAAAAGTGTATTTCTCTTAAAACCCAGTGCCCTTGGTGCAGGTGGCATCTGTGCCACATATTTCTAATCGTTAATTTGCAGATTATAGTATTTAGGAAATGCTAATTACTGTTATAAGCCAAAAGACTTGATGTGAAACTATGAAATATTTTTACCATGATGATTGCTGTGTTCATAGTACACCACTGATCCAGTCTTCCAGGTGCTCAGGAATATCAGAATATACAGTGAATTCAACTATCGGGATACAGAAGAAGCCTTAAAGTGAAAACGCTTCTACCTGGATTGTGCGATTTATCATAGTGGTTGCTATAAAGTGGTTCTAAAGCCTTAAGGTTTTTTACCTTAATGCATTAAGGTAAAAAACCTTATTTGCTACAGAAGCCCCCAAGCCTATGTTTTTCTTACCTGAGCCCGATCCAATCCAGCGTTGTGCACCAGAGCAGTGGCTCTCTCCCTCATTGGGCCGATTGATAGCAGTGGCTCCCGTTACGGTCAATCGAATGTGACGCTGGGGTGGGGCTGAGCTCGGGAACTTTCCCTGGGGGAACTCGCCAAAGAGAATCCTGGAGCACCAGGGCGGAAGGGGCAGAGGAATGGCCCACCAGCGCTCCAGGCCCCTCCTTTTTTTTGGCGAGTGCCCCCATTGAGCTATGAAACACTCAGGCCTAAATGGACCCCAAAGAGCAGAGCAAGTAAATAACTATAATTAATAAGATTGAAGGAAACCTGTACCCAGTGGCAAATAATGTGAATGTTGTCTTCTTCTGATAGTGCTGGTCACCTGGCTATCCCTGGCTTCAATACATTGAATCAGTGATCTGGAATGAGCATGTAGAAAGCCAGGTTGAGAACGTGGCAAGCAATGTGTCGGTGCTGCAGGCTGTGAATGAGGTCTTATGCCCCGTACACACGGTCAGATTTTCCGACAGAAAATGTTCGATCGGATCATGTTGTCGGAAAATCCGACCGTGTGTGGGCTCCATCAGACTTTTTCTGTCGGAATTTCCGACGCACAAATTTTTAGAGCTGGATCTCAAATTTTCCGACAACATGGTCCGATCGCGTCAATTCCGATCGTGTGTAGCCTAGTCCGACGGACAAAGTGCCACGCATGCTCAGATCATATTACGAGACCAAAGCTATTGGCTACTAGCCTCTACGTAGTTCCGTCGTACGCAACGAACGTTACCACGTTCAGAATGATCGGATTTTCCGACAACTTTGTCCGACCATGTGTACGCAACACCAGTTTCGGACAAAATCTGTCTGAATTTAGTGGTCGGAATTTCCGACCGTGTGCACGGGGCATTGGAGTCAGTGCCATGTGTACCTTGTGCTGCTGTCCTCTCCTGTACTGATCTCCCACTTCCCACCGCCGTAATCTTGCAGTGGGAGTTAGTAGAACCAACAGCATTGGGACAGGCTTTCAGCAAGAGTGCCCGTCTATGCCTGCCCTTTGCACCCAGTTCCTCCATACATGGAAGCCGTACTACATAATCTATGAATGGAGGAGGGGTGGGCCTTTAAATCATCTGCCTGTCCTCCATTCATAGATCATGTTTAATTTACAGACGCTGTAGTATGGCTTCCATGTATGGAGGAGCTGGGTACAAAGGGCAGGTATAGTGTTTGGTTCTACTAACCCCCACTGCACCGGAAAATTACAGGGGTGGGAAATGGGAGATCAGTGGAGGAGAGGAGAGCAGCACAAGGGTCACATCCTCATTCACATGATTGTACTACAGCGTACACCCGTGCGAAGGCCATGTTTACCCCTACAGGGTGCACAGGTTGTTCTGCGCATTCCTGTGCAAGCAGCCTAATTCATGTCGATTGGGGCGCAGCAGCTGCATATACAGTGCCTTGAAAAAGTATTCATACCCCTTGACATTTTCCCCATTTTGTCATGTTGCAACCAAAAACGTAAATGTAATTTATTGTGATTTTATGTGACAGACCAACACAAAGTGGCACATAATTATGAAGTGGAAAGAAAATGATAAATGGTTTTGAAAATATTTTACAAATAGGTGAAAAGTGTGGCGTGCATTTGTATTCAGCCCCCCTGTTACTCTGATACTCCTAACTAAAATCTAGTAGAACCAATTGCCTTCCAAAATTACCTAACTAGTAAATAGAGTCCACCTGTGTGTAACTTAATCTCAGTATAAATACAGCTGTTCTGTGAAGCCCTCAGAGGTTTGTTAGAGAACCTTAGTGAACAAACGGCATCATGAAGGAACACACCCGACAGGTCAGGGATAAAGTTGTAGAGACGTTTAAAGCAGGGTTAGGTTATTAAAAAAAAAAAAAAAATATTCCAAGCTTTGAACATCTCACGGAGCACTGTTCAATCCATCATCCAAAAATGGAAAGAGTATGGCACACCTGCAAACCCACCAAGACATGGCCGTCCACCTAAACTGACAGGCCGGGCAAAGAGAGCAGTAATCGGGGAAGCAGCCAAGAGGCCCATGGTAACTCTGAAGGCGCTCCAGAGATCCACAGCTTAGGTGGGAGAATCTGTCCACAGGACAACTATTAGTTTGCATTCCACAAAACTGGCCTTTATGGAAGAGCCATTGTTGAAAGAAAGCCATAAGAAGTCCTGTTTGCGAAAAGCTGCGTGGGGGGACACAGCAAAGGTGCAATATGTCGCTCTGGTCAGATGAGACCAAAATTTTACTTTTTGGCCTAAAAGCAAAACGCTATGTGTAGTGGAAAACCAACGCTGCACAGCACCCTGAACACACCATCCCTACTGTGTAACATGGCGGTGGCTGCAGCATCCTGTTGTGGGGATGCTTTTAGTCAATAGAGACAGGGAAGCTGGTCAGAGTTGATGGGAAGACAGATGGAAACAAATACAGGGCAATCTTAGAAGAAAACCTGGTAGAGTCTGCAAAAGACTTGAGACTGGGGCAGAGGTTCACCTTCCAGAAGGCCAACGACCCTAAACATACAGCCAGAGCTACATATTCATGTGTTAGAATGGCCCAGTCAAAGTCCAGACCTAAATACAACTGAGAATCTGTGGCAAGACTTGAAAATTACTGTTCAGACGTCCTCCATCTAATCTGACAGAGCTTGAGCTATTTTGCGATGAAGAATGAGCAAAAATCGAAACTTGGGCCTCCTAGGGCAGGAGTGTCTAAAAACAGTCCGGCCTATTGTGACCATCATCAATGTCTAAGCCTTGCCTGTTTAGTCCACCCACCGCTAAATGAAAAGGGTTTGGTTTGAGTTGGGGAGTAAAATGTTCCCCATCCTTTCTCCTCAGAATAACGCTTGCAAATGGGTTTTATCAGAACCGATGCACTTGTGTAAAGTTTACTTTTCGGTCAGAGCTATATATACTTTTACAATCCTAATTACAGACATATTTCTGTAAGCTACGAGAGGAATTCACTGACATCATTTACAGTGCTGTGACAGGAAATGCTATGTTTATCTGACAGAAGTATGCCGTGTTCCGCTCTACAAAACAGTGCATGGAGGTGAGAGTCGTGGTGCATGTTAGGGGAGCAGGCCTCAGTTTCTGGTAGACCTCGGTGAGCGCAGTCAGTCAATCGTTTTTTCTTAGTTACTGTTACATCGAGATTTAAATTCCTGACCACCTCGAAGTTTGGGTGTTTGTGCACACCCCTCCCATTACATTCTTTATATTAGAAAAAGAATTGGCGGGGAGCCTGTTACACATAGAAGGGGCACTTTACAAATGGAAGCTTCAATTTTCAGCATGCCGCCCTTCCCAACACAAATGTCTTTATCAACTTGCCAGCCACCCACAGTACATTGGGGCAACGTACCTGTTTCGGGGGTTTTCAGGTGTGCATGCCCCCTACTGAGCTGTGCTTTGATTTGACACAACATGAGGTTGTCAGCAGGTTTCAGCCAATAATTTTGGCTTTATACCTGCTGCCGAAGACAGTACATTTATGCCGCGTACACACGATCGGACTTTCCGCCAACCATGGATTTTTTGCTGAAGGATAAGGATGAGCTCTGGCGTGTTCACATGGAACACGTGCAGAGCCCGCCAGGAAGTCGGCGCAGCGCTGTGCTAATCACAGGCAGTGAGACATTGCCCCGATGCGCAGCTGCAGAGATTGGGCAATGTCTTACTGCCTGTGATAAGCGCATCGCTGCGCCAATTCTCTGGCGGGGGCTACACGTGTTCCATGCGAACACGCCGGAGCTCATACTTACTGAAGGATGTTGGCTCAAACTTGTTTTGCATACACACGGTTACACAAATGTTGGCCCAGAATTCGGAACGTAAGAACGCGCTGATGTACAAGACGTACGATGAGCCGAGAAAAATGAAGTTCAATGCGGCTCCTTCTGCTTGATTCCGAGCATACGGGAACTTTTGTGCGACGGACTTGTGTACACACGATCGGACTTTCCGACAACAAAGTGAAGTTGGCTGAAAATTTGAGAACCTGCTCTCAAACATTTTGTGGGCGGAAATTCCGACAGCAAATGTTCGATGGAGCATACACATGGTCGGACTTTCCGACAACAAGCTCACATCGAACATTTCCTGTCGGAAAGTCCGACCGCGTGTACGCGGCGTAAGGCCCGTTCACACTGACGGACCGATCAGGGTCCGCCTGTCTTTCAGGCAGACCCAATTGGACCATCCATAGCTCTCTATGGAGCGGCAGATGTCATCCGGGATCCAATGCGGTCCGCTAAAAACAGACAGATGGGGATCTGGTGGATCGGATGAAAGTCAGATGAAAACGGACCAACGGTCCCTTTCTATCTGACCGCCCCATAGAGAAGAGCGGGCTTTAAAGGAACATGAGAGAAGCATGGGGGCTACCACTGCTAAACCCTTTTTGAAAAAAATGCCAGCTGCCTGGATCTCATGATGACCTCCTTAGCTTCAATGACTTTCTCCTGAAGTGTATTCAGTTAAGGACTCCTGATTTTCCTGATCTACTTTTTTTTTTTCAGGTCAGTAGCAATGAAATCGGATGAGTTGCATAACAGCCAGGCAATTGGCATGTTCAAGAAGTGATCAGCAATGGCAGCCCCCTTGTTTTTAAACATGGTAGGATAGCTGTGACCTAAAAAGGTTGGTAACATAGAAAGTCCCGGTTGACCACATTTTGCATACTTGTGAATATTAGGCCCCTTTCACACGAGGCGGACTCCGCTTCCACGGAGTCCACCTCTGTCCGCCGGCTCAGCGGGAGATCTCTCCGTTGATCTCCGCTGAGCCGGCGGATGACAAGTCCCTCTCTGCTCACTGAGCGGGGAGGGGCTTGCGAGCGCCGCTGGTCTCTATGGAGAGATCGGATAAAAACGGACAGTGTGTCCGTTTTCATCAGATCTCACCCGATCCGATCCGCCAGCGACGGATCTGGACGTGGGGCCATAGGCCCCTTTCACATGGACGGACCGTTTAGATCCGCCTGTCAGTTTTGACGGCGGATCTGAACGGGCGCTCCATGTTAGTCTATGGAGCGTCGGATGTCAGCGGAGACATCTCCGCTGACATCCGACCCGGTCCGATCCGCCAAAAGCAGACGTATGGCCCCACGTCCAGATCCGTCGTTGGCGGATCGGGTGAGATCTGAGGAAAACTGACACACTGTCCGTTTTTCATCCGATCTCTCCATAGAGACCAGCGGCGCTGGCAAGCCCCTCCCCGCTCAGTGAGCAAAGAGGGACTTGTCATCTGCCGGCTCAGCGGAGATCAACGGAGAGATCTCCCGCTGAGCCGGCGGACTCCGTGGAAGCGGCGTCCGCCTCGTGTGAAAGGGGCCATACGTCTGCTTTTGGCGGATCGGACCGGGTCGCATGTCTCCGCTGACATCCGACGCTCCATAGACTAACATGGAGCGCCCGTTCAGATCCGCCGTCAAAACTGACAGGCGGTTCTGAACGGTCCGTCCATGTGAATGTATCCAGACTTCTTCAACTTTAGGTCCCCTTCACTTCTCTGCATTTCCGATTGCATGGTAACCTGCATAGAAAATGCGTGCTTTGCGGTGCATTTTAGAAACGCGCTGCAAACTCTTGCATTGCCATTAAATGTTAATGGCACCCGAAGCGTGGGTAGCGGCGCATGTTTTGTCGTGCAACAAACGCACTGCGAAACCCCCGAAAAGCATGGATAACGCACAACGTTCCTCTCTTAAAAAAATGTATAAATACAGGAGCTTCTCTGGGGCATTTTGTCATGCTGTGTTGCCCAATGAATGACACATGTTGATGTATGAAAAGCGTGCAAAAAAAAAACGTAAATGTAAATGGTCCCTTTAGGCAGGGCCATGTTTTAGGGTTACTGTGCCTTTAAATTGGGAAGGCTGCTTGTGTCAATCACCGGGATATCGTTTGGGTTATTTTATTTTCCAGGAATTCTGGGAGGCCCGGCGCCCCATTTCCTGACCTTCTCGTGATACGGCCGCGCTCTTTGACGCCAGATTCGCAGACTGGTGCTTTGTTTGTGGCTGTCATCTGGAGCAAACCACAACCTGCCTTGCAGTGCTTCTGGCCCCACCATCTGCCTGCAAGTCTGCCGGGGTGAAGCTTTAATGAACTGGCAGCTCTAAGCAGCTCCGCTCCTGCCAGTCTCATCCTTTGTGCCCCGCTCTGCCATCTTCTGCCTCTGCAGCTGCCTTGTGGTTGCCAATCCCAGCAAATACAAAGAATTAAGCTTCTGCTCATCTGCTGGCAGGTCTGACGCCGTATGCTGTTAAAGGGGACACTAATGGGGTTTGGTTTAAAATTGCTTTATAACTGTTTTGTATGCATCGTCCCCTGATCTTAGTTAAACATTCTATAGATTCAAGGGGAGAATAAACCCCAGTCTACTATAGTATAGTTTGCTTAACAAGTCGGGTAATAGTATGTGCACAAAGACATTAATAAACAAAAGTTAGGACTCAAGACTTATCGGGAGGGACCTAGCCTTTTTGATTGCCACATTGGATTTTGTTGAAAGGTTAATTTTTATGATCTGGTGTTAAAGTGGAAGTAAACTTTGTTGGTGGGGTTTTGCTGTGCTCCAGGTATGGCGGGTCCTGGTCCTGTCACCCTTGTGTCCTGCTGCGGCCATCTCGGCTGCCGACTCTTCTTGGTTCAGGGCAAGCTTCTTCAGCTGTCGGGCGCATTGATGATTTAACTTCTGTGTACACACGGGTTACATCGTCCCCAGCACCCGCGTTTAGGCATGTTTTTTCGTCTAGTAGCGTTTTTAAAGGGAAACATTTTATTCATTACTTTTTAGCCTGGAAAATGCTAAGTGTGTGCGTGTGTGTGTCACCACACACACACACACACACACACACACACACACACACACACACACACACACACAAAAAAAAAAAAAAAATATATATATATAATATATATAATATACAAGTTCAAATGTGATTGCTGCACAAAAAAATCTTTTATTTGAGAAAAATTGTCATCAAAAAGACATAAATAAAAATATCCATGTAATCGGGCACCATACACCGTCCCTAACTATCAGGCTGAGCAAGCCTACCGCTTGTCAGTTTCTGTATAGAGTTTTATAGCGTTTTACCAACCTTTTGGCTCCTCACAAACCATCCCTGTTTGTGTGTCCCAGGCAGAGAGCAAAGGCTGTTTGCTCAGGTGAGCTTAAATTAGCCTGGAGAGGAGGACTAAGATCCGAACTGGATCATGTATCAGAGAACAAGACTTCTCCTGGCTCTCTCTGGGACGCTCTGCTACTATATATATATATATATATATATATATATATAATATATATTATATATATATATATATATATATATATATATATATATATATATATATATATATATATATAAAATGGATAGAGAGATGGGGATAGATAGGTGTGTGTGTGTGTGTGTATATAGGTGTATATATTTTACCTTTTTCCTAATTTGATATACAGCTGTCACATGACCCAGCTCTCTCCCAGCCTGTCTGCAGGGAAACATAAGCAGGAGGAGCTTCTAGTCCTCTGCCGCCGATCACATGTTCAACATAAAAATAAATAAATAAAAAACTGTCTTTGTAAAAGGATCCGGACTATTTTGCACAACTCACACATTGTCCTTTTTGAGCTATGCACAAATATATTCTCCACTTCCTTTGTAGAATAAGTAAATACAATGCGGTAGTCCCTCTGTATCTTTACACCGTCCATCAGCTTACAATTACTGGTGGTGCTAGACTGGGGTCTTGGTCCTGTAAAAAATAAAATCTTTTCTAGGTTTCAGCTGTTGATGAGGTCATTGTGATCAGACGTCTGTGCCCATGTGTTGTGTGTCGGGTAGAAGCGAGTACAGTGTGTGTCGCAACAGCTTGTTTTTGGCCGATGGGGTGCATCATGTGCTGATAAGTCAGCTGGTCCAAGTCAGGAGCAGGACAGACGGAACAAAAGGCGGCGTATATAAATGATGGGAGACATGAAATAACGCAGACCTTGTTCTAAGTTTTTTTTATTATTTTTTTTTTTACAGTCCAAAATGGTTACAGAAGATAACCTCAGTGCAGTGTCAGAAAAGCCTCTGTATATACTGTATGTTTAATAAAAAAAATAAATTATGTATACAGCGGGTAAAATAAGCATTGAACACTTCACCATTTTTCTAGTTAAATATATTTCTAAAGGTGCTATTGACATGGCCTTTTCACCACATGTCGGTAACAACCCATGCAATCCATACATATGAAGTTATGTAATGAAATGGAATGGAAAAAGTATTGAACACATGAAGAAAGTGACGTGTCTTGGCATGGAAAGCCAAGACACCAGCTGAAATCTATCCGTAATTAGCAATCCTGCCCCTTGTCAGTGCAAATTAATATCGGCTGGTTCAGTCTCAACTGATGGCCTATAAAAAGGTGTCTCATTAACAAGGTGTCACACAAACATCTCATGATGGGTAAAAGCAAAGAACTCTCACACAGGTTGGACTTGATGGTCTTTTTTTTTTTTTTTCCCCAGCCTCACCAACTATGCAAGACTTTTGCAACCTCATTGTTGCCAAACATTCTGATGGCATTGGTTACAGAAGGATTTCTAAACTTCTGAATGTTCCAGTGAGCACTGTTGGGCCATAATCCAGAAGAGAACATAATTTGTCGGACAACTCACAGGGTAGGAGGGGTGGATCGGTGGAGGAGCGAAGCTGATAGGGGTGGGGTGAAGCCCCTTGTATTAAGTGTTTCCTTGTTTCTTGTGTATCTCTCTCTCCTCCCTCCCGTTGGCTGCAGTTCTACATCAAGCTGTTCAGTGAGACTCGCTACAAAAAGAACCAGTGGCTCTGAATGGGCACAGCAATGGCCATTAGCTGGACACCACCTTGCAGAGGATCCCCCTGCTCTCTTGGCTCCAGTTCCCTCCAGACAGGCTCTGGTCTGAGCAGCCTGAGAGCTGCTACTTCATGCCCAGCTGGTGTGACCATCTATCACCATCATCAGTGCAGCCTTGTCCGTGTCCCATCACCGCAGCCTTGTCCCATCACCGCAGCCTTGTCCGTGTCCCATCACCGCAGCCTTGTCCGTGTCCCATCACCGCAGCCTTGTCCGTGTCCCATCACCGCAGCCTTGTCCGTGTCCCATCACCGCAGCCTTGTCCGTGTCCCATCACCGCAGCCTTGTCCGTGTCCCATCACCGCAGCCTCGTCCGTGTCCCATCACCGCAGCCTCGTCCGTGTCCCATCACCGCAGCCTCGTCCGTGTCCCATCACCGCAGCCTCGTCCGTGTCCCATCACCGCAGCCTCGTCCGTGTCCCATCACCGCAGCCTCGTCCGTGTCCCATCACCGCAGCCTCGTCCGTGTCCCATCACCGCAGCCTCGTCCGTGTCCCATCACCGCAGCCTCGTCCGTGTCCCATCACCGCAGCCTCGTCCGTGTCCCATCACCGCAGCCTCGTCCGTGTCCCATCACCGCAGCCTCGTCCGTGTCCCATCACCGCAGCCTCGTCCGTGTCCCATCACCGCAGCCTCGTCCGTGTCCCATCACCGCAGCCTCGTCCGTGTCCCATCACCGCAGCCTCGTCCGTGTCCCATCACCGCAGCCTCGTCCGTGTCCCATCACCGCAGCCTCGTCTGTGTCCCATCACCGCAGCCTCGTCCGTGTCCCATCACCGCAGCCTCGTCGCTGTACATTAATGGAATAAAAAAAAATTACTTACAAAATTTTATAACAGGTTTTCCAAATTTTCGGTCTTTTTTTCATGTTTTTAGCAAAACATAAACCTAGTGGAGATTGCATAACACCAAAAGAAAGCTCTATTTGTGGGAAAAAAATGATAAAAATGTCATATAGGTACAGCATTGCATGACCACGCAATTGTCATTCAAAGTGCGACAGTGCTGAAAGCGGAAAATTGGCTTGGGCGGGAATGAGGTGAAAAAGCCCAGTAAGCAAAAAAAAAAAAAACTGGCTCCTAACTTTTGTAGCTGGCTGCTGGATTCAAAGCTAATGTGTCAAGCACTGGTGTACACTGTACTGATGACACTACAGAGGTAATCAGAAGGGCAATCAAGAGGTTAACTGTGTGCCTAACAAGTGTATGTGTTCTGCATTTACTCACAGGATTTGGCTGTCTTCTCCCTGAAATCAGAATTGATTTCTGGGGGAAGTTTGTTGTTCTGTGTGTTTGTAAATTCAGAACTCTGTGCTGTGATTGGCCACAGCAGATCATCGGGTATACAGCCAAAATCCATTGGCTGTAACCTGCTGACAAACAACCTGCTGTTTCCAGTCACAGCACTGATCAGCAGGGCGCGTGCACACGCATGTCTGAAAACCGGGAAGTGGATAGCGACGTACCTGTATGTTGCTGTGCCGCCAGTTAGCAGTAAATGTACCAGGAAGTAGTTTGCAATATACCTGTACGTTGGTAAGCCTGGCTGTGCCGTCTGCTAGCAGTAGATATACTAGGAAGTGGATTGTGATGTACCTGTACATTGCAGTGCCGCCTGCTAGCAGTAGACATTCCAGGAAGAGGATGGCAATGCACCTGTACGTTGCTGTGCCACCCGTTAGCATGTACCCGTTGGCAATGTACCAAAAATGGAAAGGGACATACCTGTACTTTAGTAAACCTGGCTGTGCTGCTTGCTAACATTAGATATACTAGGAAGTGGATTGTGACGTACCTGTACTTTGCTGTGCTGCCCGCTAGTAGTAAACGTTCCAGGAAAAGGATGGCAGTTGCTGTGCCACCCGTTGGCAGTAAATGTACCAAAAATAGAAAGCGACGTACCTATACTTTGGTAAGCCTGGCTGTGCCGCCTGCTAGCAGTAGAGGTACTAGGAAGTTGATTTTGAAGTACCTGTATATTACTGTGCTGCCTGCTAGCAGTGAACGTTCCAGGAAGTTGATCGTGATGTACCTGTATGTTGCTTTGCTGCCCGGTAGCAGTAAAAGTACCAGGAAGTGGATCGCAATGTACCTGTACATTCCAGTGCTGCCTGCTAGCAGTAAAGGTTCCAGGAAGAGGATGGCAACATACCTGTATGTTGCTGTGCCACCCGTTAGCAGTAAATGTACCAGGAATAGAAAGCGATGTACCTGTACTTTGGTAAGCCTGGCTGTGCGGCCTGCTAGCAGTAGATGTACCTGTACGTTGCTGTGCCGCCCGCTAGCGGTAAACGTACCAGTAAGTGGATCACGATGTACCTGTACGTTGCTGTGCCTGGCTGTGCTGCCCGTTTAGCAGTAAATGTACCAGGAAGTGAATTGTAAACGGGCAGCACAGCCAGGCACAGCAACGTACAGGTACATCGTGATCCACTTACTGGTACGTTTACCGTTAGCGGGTGGCACAGCCAATGTACAGGCACATTGCAATTCACTTCCTGGTACATATACTGCTATGTGCCTGTACATTGGCTGTGCCACCCGCTAACGGTAAACGTACCAGTAAGTGGATCACGATGTACCTGTACGTTGCTGTGCTGCCCGTTTGCAATTCACTTCCTGGTACATTTACTGCTAAACGGGCAGCACAGCCAGGCACAGCAACGTACAGGTACATCGTGATCCACTTACTGGTACGTTTACCGTTAGCGGGTGGCACAGCCAATGTACAGGCACATAGCAGTATATGTACCAGGAAGTGAATTGCAATGTACCTGTACGTTGCTGTGCCACCCGTTAGCAGTAAATGTACCAGGATTAGAAAGCGACATACCTGTACTTTGGCAAGTCTGGCTGTGCCGCCTACTAGCAGTAGATGTATTACGAATTGGATTGTGAAGTACCTGTACGTTGCTGTGCCACCCGCAAACAGTAAACGTACCAGGAGGTGGATCACACTGTACCTGTACGTTGCTGTGCTGCCCGTTTTGCAATTCACTTCCTGGTACATTTACTGCTATGTGCTTGTACATTGCTGTGCGGCCCATTAGCAGTATTGTTAGCAGGCGGCAAGTGGTAAAGTAATGTGTTTGTACTGTTCTGAAATTCTGTATAATATTTAAGCTCTTTACCCGTAGAGTAAGTCATCCATCTGAAATGCAAACACACCTGACTAAAATGTTCTTTGCAGCTGTCCTCTGCTCGCCTATTATATCTTTATTTATTGGAGATAATATTTCTTCCTTGAAGAGCAAAAGTATTTTGGCGTTTAAAAAAAAAAAAAAAAAAAAATCAAGAATTCCAGACATTAAAACTATTTTCAGACCGTTCTTCCAGCCGGTGACCTGCGCTGTCTGGATCCGTGACCTTTAAACATCAGTAGGACTGGAAGAGTGGGAGGAAGAGATTTCACCTTCTTAAATCCCCCTTTCTGGCAAATAACATATCAAAAATCTACAAAGTTTCAGACGTTTCCATGCGGTTATGTATAGTTTGATGACAGGAAGGCTTTGATCCGTCCTCCTTTCGCTGGATACATCCAAATTATAGGTTTGTGAAACGCTGTGTCTGCCCTGTTGGCCTGGTGGGGGAAAGAATTTTACACTTGAGAAGTCGGTTAAAGTTTGATTGAAGTTTTTTGCTTTGTGTTCTAAAACCGTAAGGCTGAGCGAAGGAGCGTTTCTCAAGAAGGTCTTTTTTTTCTGCGTTGTACAATATTTATTTCTTTTTTGTATTTTGCAGGGTGGATGGAATGTTGTGGATTATCTTGGCAAGAAGCTGAACGTAGGGTAAACAAGTGCCAGTCTCTAGACTACCATGGGAAACGCCACTACAAAGTTCCGCAAAGCCTTGATCAATGGGGATGAGCACCTAGCTTACCAAATCTACGAGAGCAGTCCACAGCTTAAAGAGTCCCTCGACCCCAACACATCCTATGGGGAGCCGTACCAACACAACACTCCGCTGCACTATGCCTCTCGTTATGGCATGACACGCCTGATCAGGTCAGTGGCTGCTTGGACTTTGTACAATAGTCTGCGTATTTTGCATGTCTACTTTTCATTGCATGGGTAAAATTTGGTTCTTTTTTTTCTTTTTCTTTTTTTTTCTTTCTTTCTTTTTTCTTTCTTTCTTTCTTTTTTTTGTACCTAAAGCAAACTTTTTCTGGCGGAACCTAAGAGGCAGCCATTGCTGACCTTCTTATGAAAATGCCAGTTTCTTGACTGTTTTGCTGACCTTCTGCCTCAAAGTCACTGACTCGAAACAAGCTTTTCAGGTCTGGAAGATCACAACTGGCATATTTGTTCCAGGTTAGTTCTTTAAAGCGGCAAATCCCAAGAGCCAGGTAGCCAATGCACTTCAACCACTTGTCTACATGATTGCTTTATATATAGTGGCTGGCAGTAAAGGCTTACATACTCCCGGTGGGTATGACAGCTGGGACTGTGTTTACTACTGTCAAGCCAACTGTCAGAGGTTGGAAGTGATTCGTGCTGTAAAGGTGCCCAATCAGATCCACTCCCCCTTCCCCCAAGAAACTGTTGGAATAACTTCCTTGGGGTCCACAGATGACACAAAGGGGTTGATTTACTAAAGGCAAATAGACTGTGCACTTTGCCAAGTGCAGTTGCTCCAAAGCTTAGTAAATGAGTAGAAGCTCTCCTGACTTCCATCATCCAATGACGTGCAAGCAAAAATGCTTCTTTATTTTTAAATTTTCCTTGCATGTGATTGGGTATTCTTTGCAAAGTGAAGATTTGCCTCATGTTCACTAGTATCATGTGGCATAAAATAAAATGGTTACTACCACCATTTTATTCTCCAGGGCCTCTGCGTCAGAAAATTATATAATGTTTGGAGGGTAGGGAGGGCTAATTAATCATTGGGCCTAAAATGTGCATTTTAAATCGGTATTCCACCCTAAAGTGGAACTTCCGCTCATCGGAACCCTCCCCCCCTCTGGCGTCACATTTGTCACTTTTCAGGGGGGGGGGGGAGGTGCAGATACCTGTCTAAGACAGGTATTTGCACCCACTTCCGGGCATAGACACCCACGGGAGGTCTATGCCTCTTCCTGTCCCGCCGCGCTGTCTGCTGGGAAAAACACGGGTCCCAGAGACAGCGCAGAGCACTCCTATTGCATTGTGCGACTTGCGCATGCGCAGTAGGGAAACGGGAAGTGAAGCCGCAAGGCTTCATTTCATGATTCCCATACCCAAGATGGCGGCGGCAGCATCCGAGGACCGAGGGACGCTTCCGCCTCGGGTGCCAACATCGCTGGACCCTGTGACAGATGAGTGTCCTTATTTTAAAAGTCAGCAGCTGCAGTATTTGTAGCTGCTGACTTTTAAAAAAAAAAAGAATAATTTCACTGGACTCCCTCTTTAACCACTTGCTGACCGCCCACTGTCAAATGACGGCGGGACGGTTCAGCTACTGTGGCGGGACGCCGTCATATGACGTCCTCTACAATTTGGCCACTGGGGGGCGCGCGCGAGCCCGCCGCGTAGCTGGGGCCTCGGTGCGCGTGCCCGGCGGTCGCGATGACCGCCAGGCACCCGCGATTGCCCGGTAATCGAGCAGGACGTGGATCGGTGTGTGTAAACACACAGATCCACGTCCTGTCAGAGGAGAGGAGACCGATGGTGTGTCCCTTGTACATAGGGACACCGATCGGTCTCCTCCCCCAGTCAGTCCCCTCCCCCCACAGTAAGAATCACCAATATAGGGAACATATTAACCCCTGCAGCGCCCCCTAGCGTTAACCCCTTCCCTGCCAGTCACATTTATACAGTAATCAATGCATTTTTATAGCACGGATCGCTGTATAAATGTGAATGGTCCTAAAAATGAGTCAAAAGTGTCCGAAGTGTCCGCCGCAATGTCGCAGTCACGATAAAAATCGCAAATCGCCGCCATTACTAGTAAAAAAAAAAATAATAATAAAAATGCTATAAATCTATCCCCTATTTTGTAGACGCTATAACTTTTGCGCAAACCAATCAATATACGCTTATTGCGATTTTTTTTACCAAAAATATGTAGAAGAATACGTATCGGCCTAAACTGAGGAAAAAATTTGTTTAAAAAAAAAAAAAAAAAAAATTGGATATTTATTTATAATAAATAGTAAAAAATATTATGTTTTTTCAAACTTGTCCCTCTTCTTTTGTTTATAGCGCAAGAAATAAAAACCGCAGAGGTGATCAAATACCACCAAAATAAAGCTCTATCTGTGGGGAAAAAATGATAAAAATTTTATTTGGGTACAGCGTTGCATGACCGCGCATTTGTCATTCAAAATGCGACAGCGCTGAAAGCTGAAAAATGGCTTGGTCAGTAAGGAGGTGTTCGTGGCTGGTAGGCAAGTAGTTAAGCATGTGTGCAAAAAATGGCTCTGACATACGATGGTTAAAACATATAAGCTAGCGCCTCACTTTTGATGTTTTACTTGGTTGTTGTCTATGGAGACGGCTTCTACAAACAAAATCAAGACTGGCTCCTAAATTCCATATTTCTCTTATATTCACCGACCGACACAGCTCCTCTCTTAGCCATTGGGTTGTTATGCCACCTTTAGGAGAATACTAGGCATTACTTGTTATGTAACACACAGAACTTTCCAGTTCCGCCCAGGGGGCGGTCCCTTGGGTAACAACCCCCCAGCCTGCCCTGCAGTCATCAGTTTTTTTTTGCCTAGTGAAGGAGAAAGACCTAGGAACCCTGATGGGCCCATCGGTCTGTCTTTTTTCTGAAGAAGCTTGGTTTTTTGCGCAAGATGATAGATCCTGTGATCTGCTATCAACAGCCGGCTGGGTGACAGGCTGGATACCCTTATCCTTGTAGTCTCCCCAGTCCGGCCATCGAGCGTGTGCAGGTCGCAGCTACGGCTCGGCAGGCCACGACGAAACCTCAGCTCCAGAGGTGGTCGGTGAGCTTTTATGCTCCGGGGCGTACATATGACCGGGCTACTGATGTCTGAGTCACAGTACGCCGAGGCCTAGCAGCTACCCTATACTGATTAGGAGTAGTCCTGCTGTGGAATGTCTCCCAGCTCTTCAGGATTTGTAAGTACAGCTCTCCCTGCCTCGGTGGGGCTGAGCAGCTGGGCATTCCCTGGGAGGTCGATTCGGGGGTCCCTCACCTCCCTCTCTTCTCTCCCTGTCCCCTCTCCCTCCCTGTATGCTGCTATGGGGTGTGTGTGTCTGTGCAGGGCTCTCACCTGGGGTTTTTTAGCGCTGGTTGTGTCCTGGGTCCTGTTTTCTATGTCCCTGGAGGTGCCTGTGAAGTGTTTGTCTCCTCATGGTTTCACATTCGGCGGCCATCTTTTGTGGGCATAGCTCGGCGGCCATTTTCCCTGTGTTTTTGTCAGCGGCCATTTTCCAGAAGCCTGAAACACGTTTTTCACTGGTGCTCTAGCAGCAGCATGTGCTCCGGTGTTCTGGCGGCCATTTTCCCTGGATTTTCTTTGAGCCTGAACACACTACAGGACGGTTTTCAGTGCTATTAGCAGCTGCTACACCGACACAGGGCCGTTTTTTCTCTGCACCTGGGAGCTAACAGGGACTACAGGCACTACCTGCTGAACGGCGCAGAACTCTTCAGGGTGGTGAGTCTTGCGGGAAAGGGCCCCTCAGCCGGCAGCAGTAAGGAGGGTGGGACTGTCACTGTCCTAAGTCTCCTTTGGGTGGCAGACAGGGTAGGGTCAGCATGGCTTCAGAAACTGGTGTTTCTTCCCCCGAAATCCAGGCAATTGCAACCGGGTCGCCTGCAGACGGTGCAGTACCCTTGGACACCTTGTCGGCAGTCCTCAATTTGTTCGTTGCCAAGATGGAGGCGGTGCGTGGGCGCAAAGGTGCTTAAAAGCGGCCCATGCCCCCCCCCCCCCGTCCTCTGGGGAGAGTTCTGACGCAGACTCGGGACCCGCTGAGGCAGGTAGCCCCTGCTCTGTCATGTCAGAAGACGCTGACCAGGACCTTTCGGACAGTGAGGATGAGTCCCCGTCCGGGTCCGTGCGCGACAAAGCGCTTGTTGGAGCTCTTATAACGGCTGTGCGTGATACCCTGAAGATTCAGGAGCCAGCAGATTCCTCTGCTGAGGTAGCGGCCCCTTTTGGGTCCCGTAAGCCAGCCCGTTCTCCTAGGGTGTTCCCGTATCTGACTTATTTTGACAAGTTTATTTACAAGGAATGGGGTCGACCGCAACGGACCTTTTCGGTCCCCAAATACATGGCGGTGCGTTACCCTTTCGAGGAGAGCCTTCTCAAAAAATGGTCGGCTCCTCCGGTCGTGGACCCCCCAGTATCCAGGTTAAACAAAGTAACCACGATCCCTGTAGAAGGGACTCCTGCCTTTAAGGATCCCACGGACAGGAAGGCCGAGGCAGTAGCTCGTTCCTTGTTTAGGGTGGTGGGGTCAGCCGTGCGACCAGTACTGGCATCCGCACTGGTGTCGCAGACACTAACTGAGTGGGCGAAACTGTTGCACCGCGAATTGGGTGAACAGGCCTCCCCAGTCTGCGTGGAACTAGCAGACCAATTAGTGTAAGGCCTTTAAATACGTTTGTGACGCGGCCCTGGATACTCTTCCCCTGTTATCCAGGGCTTCAGTGTCAGCAGTGGTGCTGAGGCGCTTGATTTGGTTAAAATGCTGGTCGGCTGACCAGGCATCCAAGAAAGCCCTGACGGATCTTCCCTTCCTTGGCGATCGGCTCTTTGGAGCCTCTTTAGATGACATTATTAAGAATGCCACAGGTGGTAAGAGTACGCTACTCCCACAGGCCAGGAAGGCTAAGGAGCCACGCCGTAGGCAGGGACCCTCTTTTTCCGCTCATAAACGGCTTTTTCGTCCGCAAGGAGCTTCGGCAAAACGTCCCCAGTCCGACAGGCCGACCACGGAAGGACAGAAACGTCCCTGGAACCGCAAGCCTAACAAGCCTGCGAACAAGGGTGCTACCGCATGAAGGTTTTCCCCCACCCATGTCTCGGGTGGGGGGACGCCTTCGGGAATTTGCAGCCCGGTGGTCCGCCCGACTATCCGATCAATGGGTCTGCGACCTGATTTCCTGCGGCTACAAAATAGAGTTCCTCTCCTGGCCGCAGAACAGGTTCTTCCCCTCCAGCATACCCGTTTCCCCGGTTCGCCGGGAGGCCCTCTTGGGGGCAGTAAGAGGCCTGCTGAATCGCGGGGTGATTGTGCCTGTTCCGAAATTGGAACATTTCCAAGGGTTCTACTCGAATCTGTTTGTAGTTCCCAAGAAGGGAGGGGTACGTCCAATACTGGACTTGAAAGCTCTCAACCACTTTGTGAAGGTGCAGAGGTTCAGAATGGAATCAGTTCGCTCGGTAGCCGCGGCACTCCATCAAGGGGACTTTCTGGCGTCCTTGGTCATCCAGGATGCGTACCTGCACATACCCATATGCCTCCGGCATCAAAGGTTTCTGCGGTTTGCAGTCGGGGAAGCCCACTATCAGTTCATGGCTCTCCCTTTTGGTTTAGCTTCAGCCCCCAGAGTCTTTACCAAAGTATTGGCTCCAGTTTTGGCATTGCTGCGGCACCGTGGGATCGCGATCGTGGGATACTTGGACGATCTCCTCCTGAGAGCATCTTCCGCCTCAGAGTTAGAGGAGGATGTTGCGATCACCGTACAGACCCTGCAAGAGTTTGGGTGGCTGTTAAACCTAAAGAAGTCGGTGGTAGTACCGACCCAGCGTTTGGAGTACCTAGGCTTGATACTGGACTCCAGGGAAGCAAGAGTTTTTCTCCCTTCAGACAAGCTGCAGACTCTCAGAGTTGCAGTAAAACGGCTGATGGACCGCAAGCGGTCGTCACTTCGCTTCTGTATGCGAGTTCTGGGTCTCATGGTGGCCGCCTTCGAGGCAGTGCCGTATGCCCAGTTCCACACCAGAGTCCTACAGAAGGAGATTTTATCACAATGGGACAAATCTCAATTGACCCTGGATCGACTGATAAAGGTGAGCCAGCCAGTCAGAAATTCGCTGGTCTGGTGGCTGAGGTCCCCGGTGCTTCAATCCGGGAAGTCGTTCCTTCCTCTGAAATGGACAGTGATCACTACGGATGCCAGTCTATCCGGCTGGGGTGGAGTGATGGGGGTTCAGTCGGCTCAGGGCCTCTGGTCGACAGAGGAATCCAAATTGCCGATCAATCTGCTCGAGCTGAGGGCGATCAGGCTATGCCTCTCCACATGGTCAGTAAGACTGCAGGGGCGTCCGATCAGGATCCAGTCAGACAACGCCACTGCGGTGGCGTATGTGAATCACCAAGGAGGAACAAGAAGCGCAGCCGCCGCACAGGAGGTCGCTCACATACTTCGATGGGCAGAGCGACATGTACCGGCCCTGTCGGCCATTTACATCCCAGGAGTGGAGAACTGGCAGGCGGACTTTCTGAGTCGCCAAATGCTGGACCCAGGAGAATGGGCGTTACATCCGGAGGTGTTCAGGCTACTGTGCCTGCGGTGGGGCACACCAGACGTGGATCTTCTGGCCTCCCGTCTCAATCGGAAGGTGCCAAGATTCATGTCCAGGACAAGAGATCCTTGGGCAGACGCGTCAGACGCGCTGGTAGCTCCGTGGGGTCAGTATCAGCTGATCTATGCTTTTCCTCCATTGAAGCTGCTACCACGTCTGCTCCGCAGAGTAGAAGTCGAGGGGATTCCAGTGATTCTGGTCGCTCCAGATTGGCCTCAGCGACCTTGGTACGCAGACCTAGTGCGCCTGGTGGCAGACGCCCCGTGGCGACTGCCATTAAGGGAGGACCTTCTGTCTCAAGGCCCGATTCTCCATCCTGCTTTACCATCGCTGGCTTTAACGGCATGGCTGTTGAGAGCCAGGTTCTGAGGGACCGGGGACTGTCGGACTCGGTGATCCCCACTATGTTGGGAGCACGGAAATCTTCTTCTCGGAAGATATATCATCGCACCTGGAAGGCTTACATCTCCATGTGTGAAGAGAAAGGGTGGCATCCGCGCTCTTTTTCTATATCCAGAATCCTGCTTTTTCTTCAGCAAGGAGTAGACCAGAGGTTGGCATTAAGCACCATTAAAGGACAAATATCAGCCCTGGCTGTTTTTTTCCAGCGACCCCTGGCGTCTCACTCGTTAGTGAGTACCTTTGTTCAGGGGGTGCGACATGTGGTCCCTCTGGTGCGTCCACCGTTGCCTCCGTGGGATCTGAACCTGGTGTTATCGGCGCTTCAAAAACCGCCGTTTGAAAATATCAGGGAGATTCCTCTGTTGACTCTTTCCCAGAAAGTGGTTTTTCTAGTGGCTATCACATCAGCCAGGAGGGTTTCGGAGCTGGCGGCCTTGTCCTGCAAGTCTCCCCATATGGTTATCCACAAGGATAAGGTGGTGTTGCGTCCGGAACCATCTTTTCTGCCGAAGGTGGTCTCGGCGTTTCACATCAATGAGGACATTGTGTTGCCATCCCTGTGTCCTAAGCCGACACATCCTAAGGAGGTGGCCCTTCATGCGTTGGATGTGGTTCGGGCTCTGAAGGTGTATTTGTCTGCCACAGCTCCCTTCCGGAAGTCAGATTCACTGTTTGTTTCGGTGGCTGGTCCAAAGAAAGGCATGGCGGTCTCGTCGGCCACCATTTCTAGGTGGATCAGACAGATCGTAGTACAAGCCTACGCCTTGAAGGGGCAGGTGCCCCCCTTTCCGGTCACGGCCCACTCCACGAGGGCAATCGGAACGTCTTGGGCTTTCCGACACCAAGCGTCTGTCGCTCAAGTGTGTAAAGCGGCGACCTGGTCGTCTGTCCACACGTTTACTAAGTTCTACAAGGTAGACGTCAGTGCATCGGCTGATGCCTGTTTTGGGCGCAAAGTTTTGCAGGCGGCCGTATAGTTGCAATGAGTATGCAATACTTTTATTTTCCGGGTTTTCCGATGAAAAACACAGTACCGTTAAGTTAATGCACTGTTGCATTACATTCCGCAGTTTGGTGCGGTTGTGGGTAGTCACTCCTGTTGAGGGTACCCTGTTTTTGTGGTGGTTATCCACGCACTGTGGTTTTTTTTTTTTTTGGTGGGTGAAGTTTCACTAGTTTCCACTGGCCTGGTGGATGAAGTTTTTTTATGCTGTTTTTCCCACCCCTCGTTTGGCACTGCTTGGGGACGTCCCAATGGCTAAGAGAGGAGCTGTGTCGGTCGGTGAATATAAGAGAAAATAGGATTTTTTGTACTCACCGTAAAATCCTTTTCTCTGTAATTCACCGACCGACACAGCACCCGCCCCTCCTATTTTTTCTTTACGTTATACTGCTTGTTGACGTACTGATGACTGCAGGGCAGGCTGGGGGGTTGTTACCCAAGGGACCGCCCCCTGGGCGGAACTGGAAAGTTCTGTGTGTTACATAACAAGTAATGCCTAGTATTCTCCTAAAGGTGGCATAACAACCCAATGGCTAAGAGAGGAGCTGTGTCGGTCGGTGAATTACAGAGAAAAGGATTTTACGGTGAGTACAAAAAATCCTATTTTTTTTCCCCCCTAAATCTAAGTATTACATTTTTTTTTATTTTTTTTTTTATTTTTTATTTTTTTACATTTCGTTCAAGAAAACCGTCATATACCTTTTTGTTCCAATTGACCCTCCATTCTAGATTGTAAGCTCCAACAAGCAGGGCCCTCTGATCACTCCTGTATTGATTTGTATTGTAATTGTACTGTCTGCCCTCATGTTGTAAAGCGCTGCGCAAACTGTTGGCGCTATATAAATCCTGTATAATAATAATGTATTCGGTCAGTTCAGTCATATTGTAAAGTGATTTTAAATGAATAAAACAGTAGCGCTAATAATCACAGTGTCTGTGAATAAACTAAATATTTAACCTGTGTAAACAATACTGAAAAATATGTATAAACAGTGCTAAAAAAAACAACAACACAATTAATCACCTATATACATAAAGTGAAAAATTAAAGTGAAGTGTGATTATATATTTTTTGCAGGTGTCCAAAAAAGGGGAAACAAATCCAAACAGAAGTCCATAAACTGTTACTTGTAGTGATAATGTTTCAAAAAGTGACAGAATTTGGGTAGAGTACAAAGGACTCTATCAGATTCACACTATTAGCCTTCATACGCTTCTTAAAATTGGCATATTGTATCGATATGCAGTTTTTACGCGTTTTTTTTAAGAATGCAGTTTTTATGCGTTTTTTTTTAAGAAATGCAGTTCTTTATGCGTTTTTTTAAGAAATGCAGTTCTTTATGCGTTTTTTTTAAAGAAATTTCCATATATTAGAGTAATTGTATTAAAAAACAGGCTACCCTCATACATTGTAGGTACTGATGTATAAGATGTATTTATCTTTTCATGTTTATATATACCATATATTCTTCTTGTGCTGATTGTGAGCGGGGTCACCACCGATATATTGTGGTCATGGGGACCCGGTGTGCGCGCACGTAATTGCGGGATGACGCACGCGAATGCGTGAGTTCCGCTTTTGTGAACACAAGGGATACTCAGCATAGGAATGCGCGAGGCCGTACGTTGGATAACGTGCGGGGCACATGTGCGTATGCAACCGCATTTGTTGCAGGATGTTATACGCAATGATAGGCCATAGGATCCCATTAAACCAGAAAGGCATATTTGCGCGCATTATGCGCTATGGTATGGTGGGTGGTGGTGGTGCGCACGCATGTGCGCGATGCATGAATGATAGTGGTGCGCACGCATATGTGCTATTTGTACCACTTGTGCGCATGTGCACACTTAAGATCCAATCAGCTTGAAAGAGTGAATGATCCAATCAGCCTGAAAGAGTTAATGATCCAATCTGCCTGAAAGAGATAATGAGCAGGAGAGTATAAATGGGATTGAGGAGTTCATGTAACCAACCCCAATGATTAAGCCACTTCGGTGAAACATGTCTGGGTATGGTTACATGGCAACTGTGAGGAGCATTTAACATTCAACGTTCCAGTTACTGGGTGTGCTGTGCCGTGTGAAGTGAAAGAGAAAGGAGACAGCATGGAGGGTGAGACATATTGGTATTAACGCCGGGTCCGCCGAGACCATAATATATCGGGTCACCACTGCTGGGTCCTTGTTTCCTGTTGAAAAGTTATGCTGAAGTGCCTTATTTTTATATGAAGGATGTGAGTACAATGGTTGAGGAATTTTGTGTGCTGTTGAAATACATGGTTTACTATACTTCACTATTGGAAGCATCTCTTTTTTCCTTATATGTGGAGTGCAATTATCTAACATTCTGTCTGGATCCATCTGTGACCCATGTGGAGCTATTAAGCGAGTTGGCCGAGCATGAGAGTGCAAGGCATATACTGCTGGTGAGTGCGATTCCTTAGGGTGCGGTAGCACTGAACACAGGTGGTGTGGTGGAAGATATATTTTTTCAAGTCACTTCAAGAATTTTGTTTAAAGACACTTCAAAACTTTATTTGCTTCAGGATTTTTCATTCACTTTTCTGTCACTTTTTGAAACATTATCACTACAAGTAACAGTTTATGGACTTCTGTTTGGATTTGTTTCCCCTTTTTTGGACACCTGCAAAAAATATATAATCACACTTCACTTTAATTTTTCACTTTATGTATATAGGTGATTAATTGTGTTGTTGTTGTTTTTTTTAGCACTGTTTATACATATTTTTCAGTATTGTTTACACAGGTTAAATATTTAGTTTATTCACAGACACTGTGATTATTAGCGCTACTGTTTTATTCATTTAAAATCACTTTACATTATTTATCTATTTAAGTAGCTGCTTAGTTTATTTTTATACACATAGGTGTTTAACTAATTTTTCTTTGTGCGCTGTGGTGGTGTGGAATAGTAGGAGGGCGAGCGATTTTCATACCAGTTTATTTTGAGTTCAGTCATATTACTGGAAATCTGAAGAGGATCATTTTAAGGTGATATTAAAGGCAATTTTTTTAAAATAACAAACATGTTATACTCACCTGCTCTGTGCAGTGGTTTTGCACAGAGCAGCCCCGATCCTCCTCTTCTCAGGTACCCCACTGCCACTTCTGGCCCCTCCCTCCTGCTGAGTGCCCTCAGAGCAAGCATCTTGCTAGCCAAGTCAATCCGATCAGTAGTCTCCGTCCTACAAGGAGGAGAACTTCTGGTGTCAATCGACATCAAGGATGCTTTTTTTTCCATGTGCTGTTTTTTTCCCCGCTCACCAGAAATTTCTACGCTTCAAGGTAGAAAATCTTCATTTTCAGTTTGTAACTCTGCCTTTCAGTCTAGCTAATCCACCTTGAGGGTTTACAAAGGTCCTGGCTCCTCCTTTAGCCAGGGTAAGGGCTCAAGGTATAACAATACTAGCCTACTTAGACCTTCTCTTCATAGATCAATTCGGTAGCCCGCTTAATCCAAACTTTGGTCACCGCAGTTGGCTACCTGGAATACCTAGGTTGGATTCTCAACCTAGATAAATCCTCCTTAAATCCATCAAGGAGATTGCAGTACTTGGGGCTGATCATTGATACAGCTCAGAAGAGGATGTTTTTTTTTTTTTTCCCCCCAGGAAAGGATCAGTTCCATAACTGATTAAGTTACTCAAGTCAAAGAAGAGTCCTTCTATTCAGCTTTGCATGAATTTGTTGGGTAAGATAGTGGCTTCTTTTAAGGCCGTTCCTTATGCACGGTTTCATTTAAGACTGCTGCAAAACAGTATCCTGTCAACTGGGAACAAGAAGGCCCAAGCTCTGGGCTTCCCAATGCGTTTATCCCCAATATGCGTCAGAGCCCCAATTGGTGGTTGATATCCAAGAATCTTCAAAAAGAGAAGTCCTTTCTATCAGTTACCTGGAAGGTGGTAACAGACGCCAGCCTTTTGGGCTGAGGAGCAGTCCTGGAAGAAGCATCTGTCCAAAGGAAATGGTCCAAATCAGAGATGACCTGGTCTATCAATATTCTAGAGATTCGGGCAGTATGCCTGGTCCTCAAGGCCTGGATGCTCAAACTACGGAATTGTCCTATCAGGATGCAATCCGACAGTTCGGCTTTTATCATTCACCAAGGGGGCACAAGAAGTCGTGCGGCCCAGAAAGAGGTGAATCATATTCTATCTTGGGCAGAAAACAACATTCCTTGCCTATTAGCAATTTTCATTCCAGGGATAGTGAATTGGCAGGCGGACTACTTGAGTCGCCAACAATTGTTCCCAGGAGAATGGTCTCTTCACCCTGACATGTTTCTGTTGATATACCAGAAGATGGGGAGTTCCAGATGTGGAACTTTGTGTCGAGGACAAGGGATCCGATGGCATTCGAAACAGATGCCTTGATTTTTTCCGTGGGATCAGTTTTTTACTGATCTATGTGTTCCCTCCTGTTCTGCTTTTTCCACGCCTTCTTCGCAGGATCAAGCATGAAGAGAAGGAGGTGTTTCTTGTGGCCCAGGGGATCTTAGTTTGCTGAGATCGTAAAGATGGCGGTGGGGGACCCTTAGACCCTACCGCTATGGCCAGACCTTCTCTCGCGAGGTCCGGTATTCCATCCTACCTTATGAAAGCTAAATTTATCGGTTTGGCTATTGAGACCCACATTCTGAAAGATCGTAGGCGGATAGCCTCAGTAGTTCTACTTTGGTTAAATGTTAGGAAGCCGGCCTCCAGAGTCAAGAATCTGGAAGGCATATGTCTCCTGGTGTAAATCTAGTGGTTGACATCCCAGGAAATACTGTATGTCATAGGTAGGATCCTTGAATTCCTACAGATAGTACTCAAGGCCAGCGTCATTTCTAATCCTATCGATGGCCAGATGTCGGCCTTATTGGTCTTTCTTTTTCTCCAACCACTTGCTTCCCTCTCTCTGGCTCGTAACTTTGTTCAGGGGGTAATCCAAATTAATCCTCCTCCAGTTTGGTCACCCCTGAACCCTTGGGACTTGATTTTAGTCCTGTCGACTTATAGAAGCAGCCTTCTTTTGGAGCCAGTACGAGATATTCCCTTGGTCCTCTTGAGGGGGGAAAAATAATTTTCTTGGTTGCCATATCGTCTGCAAGAAGAGTATCAGAGTTGGCTGCTCTTTCTTGTAAGGAGCCGTATTGGTTGTTCATAAGGATGAGGCTGTATTGCGGCCTCACCCTGAATTCTTACCCAAGGTTTTCATTTAAACCAGGATATTGTTCTGCCTTCATTTTTTTCCAGAACTTCGTTTCTGTGGAAGAAAGGTCACTACATTTTCTTGATGTGGTGAGAGCGGTCAAGGTCTATTGAAAGTGACCACTCAGATTTTTAAACCAATTTTTTGTTTGTGTTGCCAGATGGTCCTAAAGGAGGACAGGCAGCATCGAAATCTACTATTTCTAAATGGATTCGTCAAGTGATTGGTCAAACTTATGGTTTAAAGAGGAAAATTCCTCCTTTTTCATATTAAAGCGCACTCCACCAGAGCTGTTAGTGCTTCTTGGACAGTGCATCACCAAGCCTCCATGGCTTAAATCTGCAAGGCCGCAACTTGGTCTTCAGTCCATACATTTACCAGATTCTATCAAGTAGATGTAAAAGACATGAGGACAACGCCTTTGGGCACAGTGTACTGCAGGTTGCAGTATGAGTCCTCTAGTCTCTTGGTGCCCTACTTTTGTTGTGTCTCCCTCCCTTCAGTTGGCATTGCTATGGGACATCCCACATAGTAACTACTATGGCTCTGTGTCCAGTGATGTACGATAAGAAAATAGGATTTTTAACAGCTTACCTGTAAAATAATTTTCTTTTGAAGTACATCACGGGACACAGAGGTCCCTCCCTTCTTGGTATAAACATGTATTGCTTTGCTACAAAACTGAGGTACTCAGTGGGAGGGGTTATATAGGGAGTGCACTTTTTTTAATTCAGGGTGTGCCAGTGTCCATCACCTGAAGGTGGCCTATAACCCACATAGTAACTACTATGGCTCTGTGTCCCGTGATGTACTTCAACGAAAAGGATTTTACAGGTAAGCTGTTATAAAAAAATCCTATTTTTTTTCCCCAGCAAAGGATCCCTGTGTGGTTCTTTTGAAGGTCTGACATGACTCTGTGAATTTTTAATTTCCTCCGTACGCGGTTGTTCAGTTTATCGCTACAAAGCGGCGGTTCTGTGTTTTTCAAGATCTCTTCTAATCATTTCTATGTAAGCACGGGGGAGAATATTGTCATGGAAGACGTAATAAGATCGTGGCTGACAATTCGATGGGAACGGAGCTGCAGTGACTCCACACTACTCATATTTTTCAGATTAATAAATTATAAAGTATAATCACATCAGGTTGTCGGCGTGTCTGGTACCATCCGTGAAGCATCATTCACAAGCCAGGTTTATGTCTGCTGTGCCGGAATAATATGCTAATGTAATCTGTCTCTCTGCTGCTGAAGTGTTTGCATTTACTTCTCCAAACCTCGGAGACCTTGTAGGGGAACCCAGAGCTCTGCTGTGCTTTGGAGAAAATGGTGACACAGCAGATTTTGAATGCTGAATAAACTTAAAGCAGGGGTCTCCAAACTGTCTAAACCAGGGATATGCAATTAGCGGACCTCCAGCTGTTGCAGAACTACAAGTCCCACGAGGCATAGCAAGACTCTGACAGCCACAAGCCTGATACCCAGAGGCAGAGGCATGATGGGACTTGTAGTTTTGTAACAGCTGGAGGTCCACTAATTGCATATCCCTGGTCTAAACAAAGGACCAGTTTACAGTCTTTCAGACTTTAGGGGGCCTGACTGTGGCCCTGGCATTGGTGGGAGTAAACAATGCCATAGGCTTGGTGGTCTGTGGGAGTAAAAAAAGAAATTGCTGGTGTAGAATAGTGCCCCACCCTTAGTGTCAGTGGGAAGAATCGTACCCCCTTGTTGGTTTCAGTGGGAGGAATAGTACCCCCTTGGTGTCAGCGGGAGGAATAGTACCCCCTTGGTGTCAGTGGGAGGAATATTGCCCTCTTATTGGTGTCAGTGGGAAGAATAGTTCCCCAAGGGCCAGATAAAGGCAAGCAAAGGGCCACATCTGGCACATCCGATGGAAAGAGAGCCTAAAAAAGGAAACTAATACAGCCATCACATCTAAGAAGTGATAAGCTGCAATATAATAAATGTTTGCTTGTGGATTTAATATCCAAAAGATGGCTACAGCGCAATCATCTAGTTCTGGAAGGGCGTCCATAGACGTCCTCCCCTGCATGCCTTCCGAGGCGCACATCCGGCGCACTCTGTGACTGCTACGTCCTTCGGACTCAGCTGATCACAGATCGGTATAAAGGGCCAATCACAGCTGATCACATGTAAACAGACTTGCCAGTCATCGGCAGTGCTTTCCTCACACGCTGTCCATACGTGGGAAAGGATTGCCGTTAACCAGCAAGCCCGTCGGCAGATCATTTCAGGGCACTGATCAGCCAGCTCAGCCTCACCCGCGCCCATCAGCTCAGCCTCACCCGCGCCCATCAGCTCAGCCTCACCCGCGCCCATCAGCTCAGCCTCACCCGCGCCCATCAGCTCAGCCTCACCAGCGCCCATCAGCTCAGCCTCACCAGCGCCCATCAGCTCAGCCTCACCAGCGCCCATCAGCTCAGCCTCACCAGCGCCCATCAGCTCAGCCTCATCATTGTCCATCAGTGCAGCCTCATCATTGTCCATCAGTGAAAAAGGAAAAATTACTTATTTGAAAAATGTATAACAGAAACTAAGAAGAAAAAAAAGTTTTTTGTTTTCAACATTTTTGGCCTTTTTTTGTTTGTTTAGCAAAAAATAAAAACCCCAGTGGTGAATAAAGAAAGCGCTATCTGTTCCAAAAAAAGAATAAAACTTTCATTTGGGTACAGTGTTCCATGAGCGCGCAACTTTATTTTTTAGGGACAGCTGCATAGTAACATGTTACACCCTGAATAAGCGTGTAACAATATGTAACATGTTACTAAAGGCGAACTTGCCCTTTAAATGCTTGTTTAGGAGATGGGAAAATCGTTTTTACTTAATCGATCCTCTGCTCCAGCAGTGGGCTGTTCTTCGACGTTCCAATGCAGTTATGGGCCCTGCATTGATCTTGATGTCAGAGAAAGCCAACCCCCACTGCATAGGGTGAGACCGGCTGTGGGAACTGGTCTTGTAGCTTAGAGGAACTGGATTTTTAGGTTAGTTTGATTCAGAAGGGCCATATTGGGTAGACTAGTGCACATTAAAGGAGAAGTATGGCCAATGCTCTTTTGGCCATACTTTTCCTGTTGGTCACAAGGGGCACTTAGTTTTGCACTCCTGTGACCCAGAATCAGCCAACAGCGGGCTAAAGTCCTCTGTTGGCTGAGGTCACAGCGCTCCGGTTCTGGCTCTGGAGAGATCTTGACAATAATGTCGGTATCCGCCCAGATGCCTGACCGGCAGCTGGCTCAGCCTCTTAACGCAGCTCTGAGAACCTGAGCCCAGCCACACTTACCCCCTCCACAGCCCAGTGCCTCCAGAGAGCCTAAATGGAGAATTAATACCAAGAATTGAGTGATCAGCGCCCTTTGATCGCTCCATGCTCAGTGTAGAGGCAGCTGGGGACAGATCAGATAAATGCTGCATCCACCTAAGTCAGTATTAGGGATGCACCGATACCATTTTTTTTTTTTTTTTTTTTTATGAGTACCGATACATTTTTTTTTTATTTTAGTACTTACCGATACCTACCGCAACTGTTTTTTTTTTTTTTTTTTCAATTCAGCTGTCAGCAATGGTACAAAGCATTGAAAAGTTATTTTACAAATGAAATAAATAGATTTTTGTTGTGCTTTTTTAATGTGAAATGCGTAAATATAAGTTAATATATATGTGCAAAAATATTCACTAACAAAGCAAATAACTATTTTTTATAAAATAGACGTGAACCAAAAAATAAATAGCAGGAAAATAATAAATGGAGGAGAATAGGGAGTTAATTAAGGCTGATTAGAGTAAATTAAAGGTTAATAAGGGGTTAAACAGAGGAACATGTTTCTTTTTATTTTAGTGTTTCAGAGGCTGGGCAATGTTAACCACTTCAGCCCCGGACCAATTTGCAGCCAAAGGACCAGGCCCCTTTTTGCAATTTGGCACTGCGTCGCTTTAACTGACAATTGCGCGGTCGTGCGACATGGCTCCCAAACAAAATTTACGTCCTTTTTTTCCCCCACAAATGGAGCTTTCTTTTGGTGGTATTTGATCGCCCCTGCGGTTTTTATTTTTTGCGCTATAAACAATAATAGAGCGACAATTTTGAAAAAAATTCAATATTTTTTTACTTTTTTGCTATAATAAATATTCCAAAAAAAAATATAAAAAAAAAATTTTTTTTTTCCTCAGTTTAGGCCGATACGTATTCTTCTACATATTTTTGGTAAAAAAAAATAGCAATTAGCGATTATTGATTGGTTTGCGCAAAAGTTAGAGCGTTTACAAAATAGGGGATAGTTTTTTAACATTTTTAATATATATTTTTTTTTTTTAGTAATATATTTTTTTATTTTTTTTTATTATATTTTTTGTGACTGCGACATTATGGCGGACACATCGGACATTTTTGACACATTTTTGGGACCATTGTCATTTATACAGAAATCAGTGCTATTTAAATGCACTGATTCCTATGTAAATGAAACTGGCTGTGAAGGAGTTAACCACTAGGGGGCGGGGAGGAGTAAGTGTGACGTGTGTGTGTGTGTGTTATTTTTTTTTTTTTTTCTTTTACAGTAGGGGGCGTGGCTGACGTCTGACGTCACTGATCGGCTTTCGCGATGACGGGGAACAGCCGATCAGTGACAGGCAGTGTAGGAAGCGCGGGGAGAGGTTTGTTTACACAGACCTCTCCCGTTCTTCAGCTCTGTGACCCGATCGCGGGACACCATCGGCGATCGGGTCCGCAGCCGTGGTCACGGAGCTCCCGACAGGGTCGCGAGCGCGCCCCATGGCTGGGCAATTAAAGGGGACGTACCCCAGGAGGTGGTCGGGAAGCGGTTAATAAACATTGCCAGCTGTTTTTTTTTTCGTTTGTTTTTTTTTTTTGTTTTTTTTTCCCACAGCTCCAATTTCCGGACTTCTTTAACACTTTAGCTGTCAACAGGGGAGACCCACTGACGGCTCAAAGAACCGAGCCTGAAAATATCGGTTTCAGGTATCTGTGCAGATACTCGGTATCGGTGCAACCCTAGTCAGTATGTAGGTTTGTTCTTTTCATTTCCCGTACTCCTCTTTTAATTGTAAATAATATAGTACCTTTATATGCCTTGTAATATACAGGATTTTCTTTTTGTGAAATTGGTGGACAGATTTAATCCTTTCACTGGTGCCTTAAAGTTTAAAAAAAAGAAATACATTTTTGTTTCTATGTATAGCTTGTGATTTATGTATGTACTGAACATGGGCGCAGCCATATTTGTTCATGACATATATTTGGGGCTCTCCCCCTGCTTAGAGCTACACAACGATTACGCTTTATTTCTCCTTCTCACAATGCAATTGTATGAGTCATCTGACTCACTGAAAACAATGCACTCCCTGTGCGGCTGTTCTTTCTTCTCAGCAGCTGCTATGAATTGTGGCTACAGAGTGATTGCAAATCTATTGTTTACTCTCTTAATGGTTCATTTCAAAATCCGTGCATTTTACTCACATGGGAGTTGGCATGTCATGTCGCTTCGATAGCTGCGTCTGTACGACTTGTTGCCATTCTTTGAATTCTTTTATTTTCTTGGAATTTAAAAACGATATAACTCTTCATTCACACAGGCATTAGTCCTGCACACAGGTTCCTGCTGGCAGAAAAAGTTAATTCATCTAGACTCGCTTTCATCCATCGTATTTGGACGCATGTGCATGCGTTGACACACGTTTACATTCGTATTGCCTCTGTACGTGTCTAGCGCCACCTGCTGGGCTGTACATGCACAAGTGTGTTTAAAATGCAGGATATTCACAGACACGCAGCCCTGTTTTTATTTATTTTTTGGATCCAAATGCAGCGGCTACAAATGCACAGGTCTGAATGGCCTTATTCATTTGTATGGTGTTGTATACGGATGCATGCAGAACACGCATATGAATGCTGCGTTTTTAACAGTCATGTGAACCGACCCAAACCTTTATATATACCGTATATACTCGAGTATAAGCCGAGTTTTTCTTTTCACTTTTTTTGTGCTGAAAATGCCCCCCTCGGCTTATACTTGAGTCAAGCACTTTTCTGCAGCAGAGAATGACATTTTCCGAACGGACTTTGGGGCCCTGTATCTTGGGGCCACTTGGTGCTAGGAACCCCATTGGTGTGCAAACCCAGTGGAACTAGCACTACAACATATCATCCAAAGATGGGGTTCCTAGCTCTAAGTGGCTCCGAGATACGGGGCCCCAAAGTCGGTTCGGAAAATGTCATTCTCTGCTGCAGAAAGTTGCTTGACATTAGTGGGGTTCCTAGCACTAAGTGGCCCCGAGATACGGGGGCCCCAAAGTCGGTCAACTGTGTCCATCTGCAGCAATGTCATTTTGGGACCCTTTGGCTGCAGATAGGGGGCATTTAGGAACCCTTAACTACCGAGTTTGAAGCTTGGGGGACCTATGGCTGCAAATGGGCACAGTGAGGCTGCAAATGGGCATTGTTGACCCTCTTTTCCACTTACAGTAGCTGCGCATTTCTCACCCTAGGCTTATACTCGAGTCAATACGTTTTCCCAGTTTTTTGTGGTAAAATTAGGTGCCTCGGCTTATATTCGGGTCGGCCTATACTCGAGTATATACGGTATATTCGGTTAAGAGAAAAAAAAATCTTATATAGGTTAACCAAAACTCTCTACATTTAACCCCTGATCTACCAAGGTGTGTTTTATAAAGGTCCTGGTATTCCGCCTTTAGTTTGGTAGTTTCTTCAAGTTCATCTAGAAGGGCTGTGTATATGTACTCTATGGACTTCTTTCATTTGTTTGCCTGGAGTTCAGCTTTGAAATATCAGCTTTCATTCATAACACTGTTAACATTCACAGATCTAGAATCAGCATGCTCCCAGCAAAGTCGGAAATGTTTAGTTCCAGGTCAGAAAGCTGTAATTGCTCCCATCCAGTGTTTAATCTTGGCATCAAATTTCTATTTAGTTTTAGTCAGTCTTTTGACTAAAATGCCATTTTAGTTTTAGTCGCATATTAGCCATCTGAATTGTTTCATTGTTAGTCGTATTTTAGTCAACTAAAATCTAATGGGTTGAGATAAATCGTAATGCATTTATTTAAGCATTTCTCTAGAATTTCCAAACTCAGAGTATACTGTACTTCTGGAGTAAAAAAAAAAAAAATATATATATAATATCGTGTTCTTATGGTATTAAGGTTTGAACAAACTACAGAGATACTCTGGACGGTGGTCTGAGGAGGCCTGTAAATGCTGCACAGTGCTCTAGGCTGTCTGAGGAGGCCTGTAATGCTACGTAGTGCTCTGGATGGTGGTCTGAGGAGGCCTGTAATGCTACACAGTGCTCTGGGCCTCTGGGTGGTCTGAGGAGGCCTGTAATGCACAGTTCTTTAGTCCTCTGGACGGTCGGGCTGTTGGGACTCTGGAGGCCTGTAATGCTACACAGTGCTCTGGGTGGTAAGAGGAGGCCTGTAATGCATAGTGCTCTGGATGGTCATCTGATGATACCTGCAATGCTACACAGTGCTCTGGGCGGTATGAGGTGCACTGGATGGTCATGAGTCAGGACTCCCCGGAGGCCTGTAATGCAAAGTGCTCTGGATGGTCGCCTGAAGATGCCTGTAATATACAGTGGTCTGAGGTGGCCTGTAATACAGTGCTCTGAATGGTGGACTGAGGAGGCCTGTAATGCACAGTGCTCTGGGCCTCTGGGTGGTCTGAGGAGGCCAGTAATGCACAGTTCTCTGGGCCTCTGGACGGTCGGGGCTGTTGGGACTCTGGAGGCCTGTAATGCTACACAGTGCTCTGGGTGGTATGAGGAGGCCTGTAATGCATAGTGCTCTGGACAGTCATGAGTCAAGACTCTTGGGAGGCCTGTAATGCACAGTGCTCTGGATGGTCATCTGATGATGCCTGCAATGCTACACAGTGCTCTGGGCGGTATGAGGTGCACTATATGGCCATGTGTCAGGACTCCCCGGAGGCCTGTAATGCACAGTGCACTGGATGGTCATCTGATGATGCCTGCAATGCTACACAGTGCTCTGGGCGGTATGAGGTGCACTGGATGGCCATGTGTCAGGACTCCCCGGAGGCCTGTAATGCACAGTGCACTGGATGGTCATCTGATGATGCCTGCAATGCTACACAGTGCTCTGGGCAGTATGAGGTGCACTGGATGGCCATGTGTCAGGACTCCCCGGAGGCCTGTAATGCACAGTGCTCTGGATGGTCGTCTGAAGATGCCTGTAATGCACAGTGCTCTGGATGGTCATCTGAGGATGCCTGTAATGCACAGTGCTCTGGATGGTCATCTGAGGATGCCTGTAATGCACAGTGCTCTGGATGGTCGCCTGAGGATGCCTGTAATGCACAGTGCTCTGGATGGTCATTTGCGGGGGCCAGTAATGCTGCACAGTGCTAAGCACACTATGGCCGCTACCTTGTTTTCTGGGAGGGCAAGAACAGGCTTTACAGGCGGAGTTCCAAGAAAAACGTTAGTTCTCGTGGATAAATGTCCCTCCCTCTTTCCGTTTTCGTTCGTTGACGAAAATGGAATTGATTTTCATCATAGTTTTCTTTTAATTGATGAAAATGTGGGGTCATTTTTTTTGTTTAGTTTTCGTCACTGGAAACATGGCGCTGATGAAAATGCTTTCTCTGACGCAATTAACACTGCTCCCGTCCATGTCCTCACAGACTCCCTTTAGAGCTCTCACCAAAATCTGACTTGCCAGCCCAGTTCTGTCAAATTAAGCTTTTTTTTATAGATTTATAGAAGTGCGATAAACGGAGCTGCCAGGGAACATTGCGGTTTTATTACTTGCTGTAAAGTCTGCTTTGGTGCCGATAACCAAAATAAAGTTCCTCAATTTAGCACGGCTTTGTGGCAGACATGACGCCGTCACTCGCCGGCTCATATCAGAGGCGGTCTGAATTCACCCACCTACCTACCATCTGCTTCCATGTGGAGTGAAGAGGGGGCTGGCGTGAACTGTCAGTACGAGGCGCGCTATGATCCTCATCCTGACTAACGCTGGAGACCATTTCATAGCCATTCCGTTTTCTCTAAAGGGACTTCTAGCTAAAATCTGAATCTTGGCTGTCTAACAGGACTTATTAGAAACCATTTAAAGCCCAATTCCAGCTTTTAGGGCCCATATGTGGGGTGTAGTAATGCAAGCATTAAGACATGTTACCTTAACACGTGGCAATGCAGCTGCTTTGCATGCGGTGTAGTTCCATTCACTGTGACTGGCACCCTACGCATTGTATGGTACAGCACAATGCTCAATACACTGCAACGCATATACCATAACCATATGGCATGTAAAGAAGGGTCATGAATACTTTTTCATCTGTAGTGCATTTGTGAGGTCAGGCACTGATGTTGGGCGAGAAGGCCTGGCTCGCAGTCTCATCCCAAAGGTGTTCTATTGGGTTGAGGTCAGGACTCTGCGTGCAGACCAGTCAAGTTCCTCCACCCCAAACTCGCTCATCCACCCACAAAGTTGGTAGCATGAATTTGTCCAAAATGTCTTGGTATGCTGATGTTTTAAGAGTTCCCTTCACTGGAACTAAGGGGCCAAGCCCAACCCCTGAAATACAACCCCCCACCATAACCCCCCCTCAAATGATTTGGATCAGTGCACAAAGCAAGGTCCATAAAGACATGGATGAGCGAGTTTGAGGTGGGGGAACTTGACTGGCCTGCACACAGAGTCCTGACCTCAACCTGATCGAACACCTTTGGGGTGGGAGCCAGGCCTTCTCGTCCACATCAGTGCATGACCTCACAAATGCGCTTCTGGCAGAATGGTGAAACATTCCCATAGACACCCTCCTAAACCTTGTGGACAGCCTTCCCAGAAGAGTTGAAGCTGTTATAGCTGGAAAGGGTGGGCCAACTCAATATTGAACCCTACGGACTAATGCCGCGTAAACACGGTCGGAATTCTGGTCGGAAAAAGCTCTGATGGTTTTCCCGTCGGAATTCCGACGGAATTTCGCTCAAACTGTCTTGCCTACACACGGTCACACCAAATTCCGATGGTCAATAACACCACGGCATACAACACGTTCAACAGCACTATAAAAGGGAAGTTTAATGCTTCCGAGCATGCGTCAGAATTTTGCGTGTCGGAATTTCATACACACGATCGGAAAATCAGATTGAGAACAGGTTCTCAATCCAAAGTCCGTCAGAAATTCCGACAGAAAAAAGACCGATGGGCATACACACGGTCTATATATATATATATATATATATATATATATATATATATATATATATATATATATATATATATATATATATATATATATATATATATATATATATATATATATATATATATATATATATATATTAATTAAAGTGTTACTAAACCCACACAGTAAAATCAGTCTGTATATGCAGTAAAGCATGCTTGTTATCCTCACTGTGGAACCTAAGGGGTTAATCCTCTTCATTGTGTAAAAAGGCTGTTTGATCCTGTCTTCTCTGATCCTCCCCTTCTCCCACTGTCCCCAATCCAACTCCTCATAGTACAGAGCCTTGGGGGGCACTCTAGCAATACACACCAAACTAAGCATGTGCAGAGAGTTTTCTTTTCTTGGGAGGGTGCATGTGATCAGCACTGTCCAGACTGAGGATCAGGGGTCCTGCAGCCTCATAGGACAGTCAGAGGCTCTGTTACTGGCCGGAGTCGCGTGACGTCACTCCAGCGCATGCGTGCGGGAGCCGTCAGTCACGGCGCATGCGCAGAAGAACTCCTTGTACAGGGAATTGTAAATGTCTCCTAAACTGTGTAGGTTTAGGAGATATTTCCAGCACCTACAGGTAAGCCTTAATATAGGCTTACCCGTAGGTGAAAGTGGTTGTACAGGGTGTACAACCACTTTAAGTTTTGATGAAAAAAAAAACCTGAAAGGTGATTGGTTTCTATGCAGAGCTGCACCAGATTTTGCCCTCTCCAGTTTTAGTAAATCAACCCCTTAAAGCAGCATTAATACAGACGCACTGAGGGCTGTGTACTCGCTTGGGAGGTACAGGTAGGTGGTCCATGCAGTCAGTCTGTATGGATCTTCATTCATTGGCGTGTACATCTATGCACGACCATGATCCAGACCAGCTGTACCTCCGGCATGGGTAGCCACGGCCCTCTGCATGGATGTGCTGATCAGTGCGCCCATGTGAATGATACCCAGGACCCTCAACAACTGTTCATGAAAAAATAAAATCAAGCCAATGCACAGCCAGTTTGCAAATGTAAACGAATGAAGCCGCATGTACTTTTCTCAGTTTGGTAATGGATTCTGCCAACTAAAACCCTGGATGTCCTACTGGAAGAGCGGGCTGGTGATATTACCCGCCAGCATGTCATTCTACTTACCAGCAGCTGGCACAACATTTTAAATATCCATTCTTGGTGGAGTTGCCCTTTCATCCTCCACTGCTAGGAAGAGAAGGACATCCAATAAAGACGGTAGGAAAAGAAATGATGAACTCCAATGTATTTTTTTATTTTTTTCCTTGTTGATATGAACCCGTGCCCTCTTCCCAAACACGCCAAAGCCGCTCTTTATGTAATAACATCCAGGGTTGCAGTATCCAGAATCAATTACCCCGGGCTCATTACATTATTGTGCATTATTACATTGCCAGGATTTATTTCCTGCTTATATAATTGCATCCTTTCCTCATTTAATTACAGGCTTTCTGCTTCTCGTCTTGGGAAATGATTAAAAGTGCTTAAATTTGCAGTGCAGGTACACAAGGCGTGCTGGCAGCAAGACATTCAGCCCTTAAAGTGAACCCGTACCTAACCATGGGCAGAGAGCTGTATTAATGCTCTTGTTGTGATTGGCCTGTCTGTACAAGTCTGTGATTTTAAAGTGGTATTCAACCCAAAACCAAAAATAGAATATATTGCAGCTTACCAATCATTAGATGTGGTGGCTGTATTTGTTTTCATTTCATTGGCTACTTTCCCTCTGTTTTCACCTAGTGATCTCTGGCCAATAGCACACCTCCTGTATTAGAAAAGACACAACTCTGGAGGATGAGCACTGGATGCACACAGACAGCAGCGGTGTCAATATGAGGAGAGGGGAGTGGTAAATGTATTTGCAGATTTATATACACTAACAAATTAAAGCCAAACTCCAGCTAATACTTTCTAATCAGTTACAGCAAACCATTTTCTTCCTTTTGGGATACAAGTTTTGCATGAATAAATAAAACCAAATGTAATTCATACAACATAGAAAAAAAATGAATAGAGCAGGGGTCTCAAACTGGTGGCCCTCCAGCTGTTGCAAAACTACAAGTCCCATGAGGCATTGTAAGGCTGACCGTTACAAGCGTGACCCCCACAGGCAGAGGCATGATGGGACTAGTAGTTTTACAACAGCTGGAGGGCTGCCAGTTTGAGACCCCTGGCTTAAAGGGTTACTAAACCCAGGAGCCTGCATTCACTATATCTGGTCTCCCACAGTACACAGAACATGGAAATGCAATTATTTTTGTAAATATAAACTGATAAATACCTTTTGTCATCAGCAGTATATACTGTAGCAGTCCTGTGACTTCTATCAGTGTCTGGTTAAAGCTTTTTTAGGAAGAGTTTTCATTCTTCTCTGACTGTTCTATGAGGCTGCAGGACCCCTGGCCCTCTGTCTGGACAGTGCTGATTGGCCCTATGCTGATCACATGCACTCTGCCGAGAAAAAAAATCTCTAATGCCCCGTACACACGAGCGGATTTTCCGTCGGAAATATCTTGGCTGGTTTTTCCGACGGAATTCCGCTCAAGCTTGGCTTGCATACACACGGTCACACAAAAGCTTGCTGAACTTTCGACCACCAAGAACGCTGTGACGTACAACACTACGATGAGCCGAGAAAATTAAGTTCAGTGCTTCCGAGCATGTGTCAAATTGTTTCCGAGCATGTGTAGGAATTTTGCGAGTCGGAATTGGTAAAGACGATCGGAATTTCCGATCGGAACTTTTTTTGACCGAAAAATAGAGAACCCGCTCTCAATCTTTTGCTGGCGGGAATTCCTGCAACCAAAAAATAGAGAACCTGCTCTCAATCTTTTGCAGTCGGGAATTTCACCAGCAAAAGTCCGATGGAGCATACACACAGTCAGACGGAATTTCCGACCAAAAGCTCACAGTGGACTTTTGCTGGGGGAATTTTCGATCGTGTGTACAGGGCATAACAATACATGCCAAACTGAGCATGTGCAGAGTGCCCCCAAGGCTCTATCTTATCAGGAGATAGATTGGGGATAGTGGAAGAAGGGGAGGATCACAGAAGACAGGATCAAACAGCCTTTTTAAACAATGCAAACCCGGTTCCACAGTGAGTATAACAATCATGCTTTACTGCATATACAGACTGATTTTACTGTTGTGGGTTTAGTAACAATTTAAGCTGTATATAATGTGAGTATATCACAGCAATGTAGATGGTGGTCTCAGATGTACCAGAAACCAAAGGACTGACGCGTTTCAACCAATTAAGTCTTCTTCAGGGGTACGGGTATCGTAAAGTCCCTCCTCTTTTCCCCTTTGTGGGTGTCAATTGGGATATAATTTTTACTGAGGTTTGAAAAATCCTGTTCTTGGCGGATAGTTCCTGCCGTAGTCTAATTAGACAACCCCATCGGCATTCAATTCTGGAAAAGGTTGTTTTTATGAAATGACGTTGTAGTTGTGCTTCTTTTTTTAGCTTATCTTGAGGAAAAAGCATCAGTAGAAGCTCTTTAATAATGTCAGTGGTTACAAGTCATACAATTGACTTACTATGGCCTTTTATCATTCACCATGTGTTTTAGGGTCATTATTGCCACTTGTATATAAGTAAGGAGGGTAGTTTTCTTTTTTTCTATAAACCCGAATGGTACAATGGATGATCCGGGGGGGGGGGGGGGGGGGCGGCGGCTATTGGTTAAACCGGAGAAGACGCGCGTCGGCTGTTCTGTGTATCGGCTTGTGAAATGACTCCGCGGCGCTCGCCGTAGACTGGTCTGCTTTGTTTCACTATGAAGCCTGTTTTGTTACAGCTATTTATTGTGTGTGATTCACCCAACGTGCGTATATGTTTCCATGTTTAGTCATGCCGATGCGCCCTTTCTATCTCCACGGGGGACATTTATGACATTTGTGGGCAGAAAATCTGTCCGGTTCCTGCTGTTTTGCGTTTATTTTTACTTTTTTTTTTTCTGGCGCTTTTTATAAAATGGAGAACTGCCTATCTTTTTTACTACCTACATTTTTATTGGAGAAACAGTATGCAAAATCGCATAAAAGACGAAGAAAGTTCTTCATACTAAGAAGTAAGGACAATGTGCACCTGTCTGTCTGTGTTTTTATAGAGGTGTATCTCTAAAAAAAAAAAAAAAAAAAAAGTCAGCAGCTACAAATACTGCAGCTGCTGACTTTTAATAATCGGACACTTACCTGTTCCAGGGTCCAGCGATGCAGGGGGTCGAAGCTCCGCTCTCCCCCCTGATCCGCTCGGCGGCGCCGGCATTGCAACTGTGGGCATCCCGGCTGTGGCTTCACAGCCGGGCACCCACTGCGCATGCGTGAGCGACGCCGCGCGCCGTGATTGGCCGCACAGTCATCTGGGACACGTGACAGGTCCCAGATGACTGGGGAGCCCTTCCTGTGCCAAGGGGAAGTGATGTCACCAGCCCAGACAACGCAGGAGGCAGACTACGAGGGACCCCCTAGCAACAGACATTTAGAGGTATGTAAAAAAAAAAAAAAAAAATTTCCAATTTTTTTTTTTTTTAGGAATTAGAAGCCCTTTTTTTTTTTTTAAGGGGGAAACGCCACTTTAAGTACATGGACTGGTTTTGGAACTGTACATGCTGACCTGTATCGTCCATTATAGCTGTTCTGTCTCTAGCATTTAATTCTAATCACTCACCCTAATAGGAGCGTGTCATGAAATGAATCTGCACTGTTCATCTGCTGACCACCTTCTGAAAATGCCACTTGCAAAAAACTGTAGGCCAGTCCTGGTTAACCTCTCCCACCAGCATGACTCGGTTTTTTCTCATGTCCTAGGAGGATGGATGTCTGCTCTTCAGCTCTGCTCTGTAAAAGTATAACCATTTTTGCTAGTACCATCATTTCTTGAATGTGCGTGTTTTTTAAGAAAAACTGATTCCATGTTGTCCTGGCTGGTCCCATTGGCTTCTCGTTCCACCGTCTCTTGTGGCTCAGGAAGTCCTTCATCCAAGCTGGAGCTCTCAATCGTGTTTCATCTTTCCCTGTAAAAGATTACTCTACTAAGTCTTGGTCTTTTGGGATTTTTGGCTTCAGGCCTCCATCTCCAGAATTGTAAGACTGTCACCTGGTCTTCTGTTCACGTGTTCTCCAAGTTTCTACTTGGTGGATGTTCTGACCTCATTTGCTGCCAGCTTCAGGACTAAGGTCCTTCAATTCTTCTGTTTTTTGCTGTGTTGCCCACCCCTCAGTTGGACTGCTTTTGGTAGTCCCAAAAGTGAAAGACTTTCTCTATCCCACAATGGACTTGAAAGAAAATTAAGATTTTTGTACCTTTTCTTGGAATCCTTTTGAAGCAAACCGGTATTTATGGTCATGCTCTGTACTGCTATGCTACAAAACTAAAGCTGTCCATACACTGTATGGGTGACCTTGCCAGCCACTTCCCACCCAACATCCCTCGAAAAAAAGAGCTGGCCTGAAAATCGCTGGCTGAAAAGGGGCTGCATCCAGTCACATGCGCCTACTTTTTTGACAGCTGGCTAGTCAAGTTCCTCCACCCCAAACTCACTCATCCATGTCTTTATGGACCTTGCTTTGTGCGCTGGTCCAAATCATTTGGTGGAGGGGGGATTATGATGTGGGGTTGTTTTTCAGGGGTTGGGTTTGGCCCCTTATTACCAGGGAAGGGAACTCTTAAGGCGTCAGCATACCAAGACATTTTGGACAATTTCATGCTCCCAACTTTGTGGGAACAGTTTGGGGATGGCCCCTTCCAACACCAGTGCACAAAGCAAGGTCCATAAAGACATGGATGATCGAGTTTGGGGTGGAGGAACTTGACTGGCCTGCACAGAATGCTGACCTCAACCTAATAGAACTCTTTTGGGATGAACTAGAGTGGAGACTGTTAGCCAGGTCTTCTCGTCCAAAATCAGTGCCTGACCTCACAAATGCTCTTCTGGTAGAATGGTCAAACATTCCCATAGACACACTCCTAAACCTTGTGGACAGCCTTCCCAGAAGAGTTGAAGCTGTTGTAGCTGCAAAGAGTGCAATATCAAACCCTACAGACTAATGCCCCGTACACACGGTCGGAAAATCCGACCACAAAATCCATCTAATTTTTTCAGACGGATTTTGTCCGACACTGGTGTTGCGTACACACGGTCGGACAAAGTTGTCGGAAAATCCGATCATTCTGAACGTGGTGACGTTCGTTGTGTACGACGGGACTACGTAGAGGCTAGTAGCCAATAGCTTTTGGTCTTGTAATGTGATCTGAGCATGCGTGGCACTTTGTCCGTGGGAATTCGCTACACACGATCGGAGAAAGTCCGATAGGACTTTGTTATCGGAAAATTTGAGAGCAGGAGATAAAACTGTCCGTCGGAAAATCCGACGGAAAAAGTCAGATGGAGCCTACACACGGTCGGAATTTCCGACAACATTGTCCGATAGGACATTTTCCGTCGGAAAATCCGACCGTGTGTACTGGGCATAAGACTGGGGTGCCATTAAAGTTCACGTGCATTGTAAAGACAGGTGTCCCAATACTTTTGGTAAAATAGTGTATATGTAGACAAAAAAGTGGCTGCAAAGAAGCTGCAGGAGATCAGCAGCACTGGGATGCAACAAAGGATGAAAAGAAGGTTAAACAAGTATTCTATTTTTGAAAAACTAAAAAGGTTAATGATACACGGGGCTTTAGCAAACTAAACGCCATCCAGTTAGTTTTACATTTATTTTAATAGCCCCCATGGATGGGGTTGCAAAGACCTCTCTCTGGTAATGTAAATCCTAGATCTGCTCACTGTATATTCATAGTGCCACCTCGCCCGGGTCAGGAAACCAGAGAGCGCATTGATACAATTCTATCTAGTGATTGTAATACCCCCTTATTGTAGTCTATATACAAACCATCACTTAGAGCACGGCTGTTCTGTTAATGTGGGTTTTATATTATTTCCAGACATAAAAGACACTCACAAAGTCACTGCACAGAGATGGCTTCTAGTTTGACAGAATGTTTTTTTTCTTTTTCCCCTCTTCGCTAGCTCAGTGTCGCTTTGGGAATTAAAGACACAACCAATCCGAATAAGATTAATTAAAAACGGCAATCTTGCCCAAGGTTAACAAATAAGTCCTTTGTAGGCCGATTCTCTTGTCTGATGGGAAATCGAGCTTATCTGGAAATCCCTGGAAACCGGACGTTTAAATAGGACCGGGCTACTGTGAATTTTCTCAAATAATAAGACTGGAAGCGCCAATTTAGATTTACAATGAAGTCACTAAAATTAGATAAAGCTTGGCTCTGGCTGGGCGGCTGAATACACAGTTGAAATACAGATATGAGCTGTTTTCTGCAAAAAAATAAAATACCAAAACCGATGTCTACCATGATGAAAACCTGTGTAGCTTCCAATGTTACCTCTCTACCCACTGCCTGTGATTGGATAATAAAGGAGCAGAAGTATGTTACCTGCCAGTATGTTTCCTCTCTGCCCCCTGCCTGTAATTGGACAGTAAGGGAGTAGAAGTATATTACCTCTCTGCCCCCTGCCTGTGATTGGATACTAAAGGAGCAGAAGTATGTTACTTCTCCCGCCCCCTGCCTGTAATTGGACAATAAGGGAGCAGAAGTATATTACCTCTCTGCCCCCTGCCTGTAATTGGACAATAAGGGAGCAGAAGTATATTACCTCTCTGCCCCCTGCCTGTAATTGGACAATAAGGGAGCAGAAGTATATTACCTCTCTGCCCCCTGCCTGTAATTGGACAATAAGGGAGCAGAAGTATATTACAAAAGGAAAGAAAAACTGTGCTGTCTTATAAAGATATTGAAAAATATATGTACACTAGCGGCCTGCACAACAGGTAACTGTAATGAGTGAATAAAATTTGAATATAAAAAAGTGCGGCGCTCATAGAGCACGAAAAATAACAATCAATGTCTAAAAGTGATGATACTAAATTATGATACAGTATCCAAAAATAAAAATTAATATATGAATGTGTGTCACTAAAAATAGTGAACAAACAAATATGATAAATCAAATGGATTGTGAATCAAAAGATCATATATATGGAAAGGGTTGGTAGACCTACTAATCACATAATCGCATAGATCACATATACAATAAATATGACAGTAGAAAAATCTTGAATATATATCACCATATAAACAAAACCATATAGCAACGTGTGTTACAAATAGTGATCTAAGCAAAAAACACCACCTAATAGTGACATAAATTCAACATTGGTGCGTTAAGAAATATATAACAGGTGACTTGGTGCAAGTTGTCTGTTGCAGTCCACCACCTCTTGGGAATGCGCTTACCAGATAGCGTGAACTCAGATAGGCTTACGCCGTATGAGTCACAAAAGGCAGTTGGTGTCACTACACCCGTGGGAGCATCTACTTGGGGATGGTGCCAAACGACAAGATCCTTCACTGGATATATCCAAAGAACTCTCAGGAGGGAGGGATGATGGATGTTATACCACTGGTAGTGCTCAAATTAGTGGGACCGATAAAGAGAAAAATGGAGCCACATAGTGTAATACCATAGGGGATTTATTTTGACAAAGCATATAAAAATGGGTACTCACATTTAAAACGACATGTAAAAGCATATAATGGTCTACTGGTAACGCAGTGGTAACAGCTAACCGAGTCCCGACGCGTTTCGCCTCATACAGGCATCATCTGGGGGTGCTGGTCCACTGCGGCCACTGCGTATATATAGGATGAGGGTACCTGAATTAGGACCAGACTGCCATCACCTGTGTGGTCGTGCTGAAATGACACTTCCTGTATCTGCAAAGATGGCGTCTATGGCTTGTGTGTCAAGCCTCCTTTTGGTATTCACACTAAAGGTGTTTGCAAGCATGGCCCCAGAGGCTTGAGTATCAAGCCTCATTTTGATAACAGAGGAAGGTCAATGATAAAGAAAGCACTTCCATGTGTCAGCTGAAATGACACTTCCTGTATCTGCAAAGATGGTGTCTATGGCTTGTGTGTCAAGCCTCCTTTTGGTATACACACTGAAGGTGTTTACAAGCATGGCCCCAGAGGCTTGAGTATCAAGCCTCATTTTGATAACAGAGGAAGGTCAATGATAAAGAAAGCACTTCCTTGTGTCAGCAAACATGGTGCCCACAACTTATGTGTCCAACATCTGAAAAGTGATAAGGGGGGTTTAGCAATGTTAATAACTACAAGGAACCAAGTGGATGGTCTGGCGCTAAACAGATATTTACATTAAAATCATAGTAAGTGTATAATAGACGCTTATTATACACTAAAACAGCGAATGTACAACCGGGGTGATACATTTTAATGTTAAAATTTAAAAACAAGAATATCGGTGATGAAGGCCAAATATTCTAAAAATCACTATATATATATATATATATATATATATATATATATATATATATATATATATATATATATATATATATATATATATATATATATATATATATATATATATATATATATATATATATATATATATATATATATATATATATATATATATATATATATACATATATATATATATATATATATATATATATATATATATATATATATATATATATATATATATATATATATATATATATATATATATATATATATATATATATATATATATATATATATATATATATATATATATATATATATATATATATATATATATACATACATACATACATACATACATACATACATACATATTATATATATATATATATATATATATATATATATATATATATATATATATATATATATATATATATATATATATATATATATATATATATATATATATATATATATATATATATATATATATACATATACATATATATATATATATATATATATATATATATATATATATATATACATATATATATATATGTATATATATATATATATACATATACACATAGAAGAAATATATAAAAAAGAAATTAAACATTTATATTTATAGGAGAATCCCCAAAATGTTTAAAAACAATGATAGTAAATAATGGTGAACATAACGAATATATATTCACCAATAATCGCCATCATTAATGTATAAAATTGTAAAAGGTTGATAATGTATATTATCCCACTGACTCAATCTAACGTGATGGAAAACTGACCCATGCAGGTACCTCCATATGACAACCATCTAAATATACAAACAAGGAAATATTATATAAATTTATATCAATATGAGAACAAAACATATAATCTATTTACTATTCCATATTTAGATTTATATTTAAACTAATATGGGATGCGGAGACCAAAAAATAAAATACAAATAGTTTAATATAAAAAATAGAAATGGTTATATTGGAACACGGAATGCGTCCATTACCATGTCAAAAAACATGGCAATGACCATTCAGTGTAACATATATATGAGAAACTCAGGCTTTATTCAAAAAGGAATTAATATCCCAATCGACGTTTAGGCCCCATGGCTGGTAGGTTTGCAACTCAAAAATCCAGAACGTTTCAAGCTGGGACACACCGAGTCATGGCTCCACCCCTCCATGGTGGAATATCGCTATCTATCACTAGAAAACTGGTGCCCTCTGGATTTCGATCGTGACATTCTCTATAATGTCTGGGGACTGTATGTTTAACGTCCCCACTTTTTATTTTGGCTATATGTTCACCAACACGAATAGAAAACGTCCGAGTGGTGCGTCCAATGTATTGCTTCCCGCAAGGGCATGTAATCAAATAAACAACAAAACGAGAGGAACAGGTGTGAAATCCTTTGATGGAATATGTACGTCTTGTGATTGTAGAGCAAAATTGTAAACTCTTATTGCGCCCTATTGAGTTATGACGACAAACATTACACTTTTTACAAGGATAATAGCCCTTCAAGTCATGAAAGAAAGATGGTCGGACTGGAGGGTTGATGATGTTGGGAGCTATTTTGCTTTGAAGGGATGGAACGCCCCTAAAGGTAACTTTAGCCCATTCAGGTATTAAAGGGCAAAGAACTTTATCGGTCTTCAATATGTTCCAATGCCTATTCAGGATATTTTGAATATCACGATGTTGTACTGAATAGGATGTAAGAACTGCCCATTTATGGGAACTATCACGTTCTTTTGGGGTACGTTCAAACAGGGACTGTCTATCTAATGTGAGAACTTCCTGGTATTGGGACTGTACTAAGGTTGAATCATATCCCTTATCCAAGAATTTTTTTGAAAGGACAGTCGCCTGTTTCTTAAAGATTTCAAGATCAGTGCAATTCCTACGAAGCCTCAAGAATTGACTTTTGGGGACTGCCTTAAGCCATGAATGGTGATGGCAACTATCAGTTGGTATGAAACCATTTCTATCAGTAGGCTTGAAGAATGTTTGAAATTCCCAGTTGCCCTGATTCATCTTGATCTCTAGGTCGAGGAAATGTACACTACTACTGGCACTCCATTCGAGGGTCAAAGAGATACCCCGGTCATTAGAGTTCAAGATGGAAAAGAATTCTTTAAGGGATTCAGAATCGCCATCCCATAGGAGGAGGATGTCGTCTATATACCTGGCCCATAGGACTAGGGAGGAACTTCCCTCTTTATAGACGACATCCTCCTCCCACTTAGCCATAAACAGGTTGGCGAGGCTGGGGGCAAACTTAGCCCCCATCGCCACGCCTCTCTGCTGGATGTAGAACTTCTGGTCAAACCAGAAGTAGTTATGGCTTGTTGCGAATTCCAACAACTCTATAATGTACTGACGCTGATTGGGTACAATGGAAACGTCTTGATCTAAAAAATGCTGTACCGCCTCTATCCCCAAAGAATGGGGAATACAGGTGTACAGCGAAGCGACGTCTGCCGTGGCCAATAAATAGTTGTCTTTCAGTGTTATTTTTTCCAACATCTGAATGGTATGACCAGTATCTCTCAAATATGAGGGAACTCTCCTGACCAATGGCTGCAGATAAAAATCAACATAGCGGCCTATCCTTGAAGTCACCGAGTCTATGCCGCTAATTATAGGGCGGCCAGGAGGATGAATAGGGTCCTTATGCACCTTGGGAAGAAAGTACATGGTAGGAATCCTAGGTGCTAACGGTATCAAATAGGATTGCTCCTTTTTGTTCAAAATCTTTTCGTCAAAGCCTACTTGTACCAATTCTGCCAATTTGGTTTTAAAATGGTTGGTAGGATTATATAGTATTTCTTTATAAGTCTCCGCATCTCCAAGAATTTTATACATTTCTAATATGTAATCACTCCTATCTAGTACCACAATGCCACCGCCCTTATCCGCGGGACGTATCACTATGTCTTTGTTTTCACTAAGTGATTTCAGACCAGTCTGAAAGGAGCGCTGTACATATGGTTTCTTAACTGGTAAAAGTGACAGATCTTGTAGAACAAGGTCTCTAAATATTTTTACAGCTGGGGCCACTGGAACTGGTGGGTTGAACAATGATGGATTGGACAAGCCGGAGTGTACAGTCCCAGAGGTAGCAGCTCTATCTGGTCTCTCACATGGATTAGATACAAGATACCTTTGTATATTAATTTTTCTGATATACTTTTGTATATCAATGAAGGTATGAAATTTGTCCAATCTTTTTGGAGGGGCATATTTCAAGCCCTTATCCAAAATAGATAATTCTTCCTTAGTGAGTGTCTTTGAACTTAAATTAAATACCCCTTGGCCGACTACACTCTTCTTCTTTTTCCTCTGGATTCTCCTCCCCCCTCTGCGGCCTCTTTTGAGTCTGGAGCTCTTTTGCGTCCTTGTATGTCCTGCTGAAAAACCTGGTTTTCATATGATTGATAGTCATATTGATTAGGCTCGTATGATGATGGTTCAAACTCATCTGCTAGATAGTGACGATAATCATCATTGTAAGTATCTTGCAAGGGAGCGAATCTATTATAAGTAGCAGGATATGTGCGGGTAGAAGGACGTCTCTGTATATTCTGAGGCCCTGGATATTCATTCCATTGTTGAGATGGATTGTATTGGGACTGATATCCGTAATTATTATGGGGGTAGGATCTAGAATCATAATGATTACCCAAATACTGACCTCTGCCCCCTCTTTGAGTCTGGTTGTTACTTCCCCTTTTATGGAATTGGGCTGTGTTATTACCTCTATTCTTCTGTGTCTGTGCCGATGGGCGTACACTAGAGTCTCCATTTCTGGGGTGTGGTATAGGGGTACCTCTGGTAGAGCCTCTTCCACGATTAGGGGTTTGTATAGATCTCATGGGGGCTGGATTAGTTTGGGCTGTACTTGTAGTGTTAGTAGTACTTACTTCTGATTCCATAGGAATTTCTGCAGAAGTATATTACCTCTCTGCCCCCTGCCTGTGATTGGATAATAAAGGAGCAGAAGTATGTTACCTGCCAGTATTTGCCTCTCTGCCCCCTGCCTGCATCTGGACAGTAAGGAAGCAGAAGTATGTTACTTCTCCCAACCCCTTCCTGTAATTGAACAATAAGGGAGCAGAAGTATGTTACCTGCCACCCAGTGGCACCCATAAGTGCCCATCAGTGCTGCATACCAGTGCCACCTATCAGTGCCCATCAGTGTTACCTCATCTGTGCCCATCAGAGCCATATCAGTGCCCGTCATTGAAGAAGAAAACGTACTTATTTACAAAAAAATTAACAGAAACAAAGAAAAACGTGTCTTTTTGCAAAATTTTCGGTATTTTTTTTATTTGTTGCGCAAAAAATAAAAATGGCAAAGGTGATCAAATACCACCAAAAGAAATCTCTATTTGTGGGAACAAAATGTTAAAAAATTTGTTTGGGTACAGTGTAGTATGACTGCGCAATTGTCGTTCAAATTGCGACAGCGCTGAAAGCTGAAAATTGGCTTGGGCAGGAAGGTGTCTAAGTGCCCGGTATTGAAGTGGTTACAGAGGAAGTAAAGCCTCCTCCAAAAAAAAAAAAAGCGGAACCTGCAAGGCAAAGGCATAATGAGCTAGTATGCATAGCATACTAGCTCGTTATGAATAACTTACCTGAGAACGAAGCACCCGAAGCGGTCCTCATCCACGACCTTCTTCTCTGACTTCCGGGTCTCGCCGATCCAGCGCTGTCATTCGCTGGATCGGCGACGACGTCACTCCTGCGCATGCGCACGAAAGCGGCATATCGCCGTGATCCCGGCATGCGCAGTGCGCCTGCGCGCCGCTGTCTACGGCGCATGCGCCGTAGACAGCGATGCCTCTTTTTTTCTAAATATCTCCTAAACCATATAGGTTTAGGAGATATTTCTTGGACCTACAGGTAAGCCTTAATCTAGGCTCACCTGTAGGCCAAAGTGGTTTGTAAGGGTTTACAACCACTTTAAGTAGCAGGGCAGCTGCTCAGCACAGGACCCAGAAGATGGCGGGAATCACTGTAGTAGTGGTGTCTAGTAGTATATCACCTCCTCGCTGCTTATTTTACCCTCAAAATGCTGACCCACCACACTGCAACCACGTACTTTTCATGCGTTTGTAGGGCAGATGTGGTACGACCCTATTCTGCTGAATGTGACACATACAGCGGTGGTACTGCCTGCTGAATGTGACATGGGTACGGCCTTTCTGTGTTTAGGTGGGTGGTTAACTGCATGCCAATTTTATAACTTGCGGCCACTCGGCTGTTCCAGGTGACGTACCTAGTACATGATCTGACGCTTCTGGGTAGGGGGCGTGTCACCGGAGACCCGGCCGTTCTTTGATTATGCTCCGATAATGTCGATCACCTGGTGCCGGCCAATGGATTCACCGCTGACACCCGGCGATCGTCATGAATTCACACAATGGGCCCCCCGTCCTGTCAGCAGGGAGTAATAGATTTTCTTTCCCCGCAAAGCAGGGAATACAATCCATTACCTCCCCTAGTAAAAGCACCACACTAAAGTACACCAAAACACTGGCTAGGAACACATTTAACCCTTTGATTGTCCTAGATGTTTAACCCCTTCCCGTCCAGTGTCATATTTTTAGCACTGATCACTGTATTGGTGTCACTGGTCCCTGCAAAGTGTCATTTAGGTGTCCCGACTGTCTGCCGCAATATCGCAGTCCCACTATAAGTCGCTGATCGCCGCCATTAATAGTAAAAAATAAAATTGAATATTCCAGTATATATCCCATAGTTTGTACACTTAATGGGATTTTTTATTTTTTATTTTATTTTTTTAACAAAAATATGTAGCAGAATAAATATTGGCCTAAGTTTTGAAGAAATTTTTATTTATTATTTTATTTTTATTGGATGTATTTTATAGCAGAAAGTAAAAAAATATTGTGGTGTGTTGTGTTTTTTTTTTTTTTTTTTAAATCTAGTGCAAAAAATTAAATACCGCAGAGTAGACATGTGCACAACATAAAAATTAGTTTATTTTCATTTCGTTTCTGTTGATTTGTAACGATTTGTAAATTCGTAAGTCGTCGGTGTTCGTATTCGTAACGATTCGTATTTTCGTAAGAGTTTTATTTTTTCGTTGATTCGTTTTTCCGTTAGTTTAATTTTCGTTTATTCGTACTTTCGTAACATTCGTAGATTCGTAATCTGAGCATAATTCATAATTTTATGTAAGGTGTATGCTATTATTACATTTTAAGAGACACGGAAAATTACGACTCGAAAAAAAAAGTTACGAATGTACGCATTTTTTCGTTCAATCCATTCGAAGCACGTTAAGCAGCGCCATTGTAAGAGACACGGAAAATTACGAATCGAAAAAAAAAAAGTTACGAATGTACGCATTTTTTCGTTCAATCTATTCGAAGCACGTTAAGCAGCGCCATTGTAAGGGACACGGAAAATTACCAATTCAACAAAAAAAAAATTTTTTCGTTCATTTTGATTTTCGTTTTGAATTTTCGTTTTTCGGATTTTCTTCTTTCGTAGATTCGTTGTTTCTAATTAACTTTTTTCGGATTTTCGTTTTTTTTTCGGATTCGTTCGATTCGAACGATTCGTTATTCGTTAAAATGTTTAGCGAATCGTTTGTTCATTCGTACGTTAACGAATGAACGAACATAACGAAAAACGAAAAAAAAACGAAACGAATTGCACATGTCTACCGCAGAGGTGACCAAATACCACCAAAAGAAAGCTCTATTTGTGGGGGGAAAAAAAAGGACACAAATTTTGTTTGGGCACAGCGTCGCACGACCACGAAATTGTCAGTTAAAGTAACGCAGTGCCGTATCACAAAAAATGGCCTGGTCATGAAGGGGGGTAAATCTTTCAAAGGCCAAGTGGTTAAACCACTTTACTAACCCCCACCCCACGACCCTCCATGTGAATGAGGCCTTCAAATTCACAATTATTTGGTCTGGTGTATAAAAGAAAAAAAAAGTCTTCTGTTTTATATCCAGTTGTATTAAAGTGATTGCAAACCTCCGACATGAAATATGAACTAAGCATATCCTTCTATAGTGTGTACTTGTCTCAATCCAGGTCACTAAGTGTCATTTCTGTTTGCTGCTTCATTCCTCTGCTATCGGCATGAGTCACTTCTGACAAGTTTTCCTGACACCAAGAGAAAAATGGTGACAGGGGAGGGACCTCCAGCTGATTGACAGCCTCAGCTCTGTTCCTGTGTGCTGTATGGAGGGGGGGGGGGTGTGTCTCTTCCCACCAATCAGCTCTCTGAGCTCTCCTCACTGAGCTCTGCAGAGTGTAACTTCAGCTCTCTGCCCCTTCTTTTTTCTGACAGCTCAGACCAGCTTGATAATTCAGCACATTGAACATATGTAGAGAAGATTGCAGATAAACAGGTGAAACTTGTGTATGAGGATTTGTTGTGAGACCAGTCACTGGGTATATGTCACTTGAATTATGAACAGTAAAGAAAATCGACAGCTCCAGTCTGATTGGTTACTGTGGTCCCGTCTTCCAGTTTTTATAAATCATCTGTTGTCTTTTGTATTTCATAAAAGTTCCACGGTTGCTAGGCAACGGCAGAGGAACCGCTGCCAAATCTAGAACGCTCCCAGCTTAAACCCAAGCAGATCTTTTCACAATGCATTTTGTCTTCAGACATCTGGAGCGCTTTTCAGCTGTCAGTAGGTTTTGTTTTTCCGCCAGTCCCTCCCTTGCTGTATGTACCAACATGAATGTGTGGCCAGCAAAGCAAATGTCAAGTGTGATGTGCGCTCTCCATGGTACTGCCGGCAAATTATATCTGTATAAACTGCATGTTCTTAACTCCCTAGCGCCGGCCGGGCTCTCGGCACAGCTGTGTTGGCAATATTGCACGCAAATATGGGGGCCGCTCGGCGCCAAGGCCAACCCACCGAGAGGTTTGCACTTGTAAAAATCTGTAGTTGTTGCTAGAAAATAACTTGGAACCCCTAAACATTATATTATTATTATTATTATTTAATAGTGCCCCATTGTTGTCAGTGGAAGGAATGGTGCCCCATTGTTGTCAGCACCATTTCTTCCACTGACAACAATAGTGGAGCACTATCCCTTCCACTCACAACAATGGGTCACTACTCCTTCCACTGACACCAATGATGGAGCACTATTCCTTTCACTGGCAACAATGGGGCACCATTTGTCCTACTGCCATCAATGGGGCACTATTCCTCCTCCTACTGACCACATGAGTTATGCAATTTTTTTTCACCCCCACTGACCACCAAGCATTGGACCTCCGTCTATTCACAATGATGCCGAGACATTTTCCTACTCCCACTGGCCACAGTCTGAAGGACAGTAAACTGGCCCTTTGTTCAGAAAGTTTGGTGACCCCCGGTCATTGATGGCAGTAGGAGAAATGGTGCCCCATTGTTGTGAGTGGAAGGGATAGTGCTCCATTATTGTTGTCAGTGGAAGAAATGGTGCTCCATAGTTGGTGTCAGTGGAAGGGTTAGTGCCCCATTGTTGGTGTCAGTGGAAGGTTTAGTGCCCCATTGTTGGTGTGAGTGGAAGGAATAGTGCCCCATTGGTGCCAGTGGAAAGAATAGTGCCCCATTGTTGGTGCCAGTGGAAGGAATAGTGCCCCATTGTTGGTGCCAGTGGAAGGAATAGTGCCCCATTGTTGGTGCCAGTGGAAGGAATAGTGCCCCATTGTTGGTGCCAGTGGAAGGAATAGTGCCCCATTGTTGGTGCCAGTGGAAGGAATAGTGCCCCATTGTTGGTGCCAGTGGAAGGAATAGTGCCCCATTGTTGGTGCCAGTGGAAGGAATAGTGCCCCATTGTTGGTGCCAGTGGAAGGAATAGTGCCCCATTGTTGGTGCCAGTGGAAGAAATAGTGCCCCATTGTTGGTGCCAGTGGAAGGAATGTGCCAGTGGAAGGAATGGTGCCCCATTGTTGTCAGTGGAAGGAATTGTGCCCCATTGTTGTCAGTGGAAGGAATGGTGCCCCATTGTTGTCAGTGGAAGGAATGGTGCCCCATTGTTGTCAGTGGAAGGAATGGTGCCCCAATGTTGTCAGTGGAAGGAATAGTTCCCCATTGTTGGTGTCAGTGGAAGGAATAGTTTCCCATTGTTGGTGTCAGTGGAAGGAATAGTTCCCCATTGTTGGTGTCAGTGGAAGGAATAGTTCCCCATTGTTGGTGTCAGTGGAAGGAATAGTGCCCTATTGTCAGTGGAAGGAATGGTGCCCCATTGTTGTCAGTGGAAGGAATGGTGCCCCATTGTTGTCAGTGGAAGGAATGGTGCCCCATTGTTGTCAGTGGAAGGAATGGTGCCCCATTGTTGTCAGTGGAAGGAATAGTGCCCCATTGTTGTCAGTGGAAGGAATAGTGCCCCATTGTTGTCAGTGGAAGGAATAGTGCCCCATTGTTGTCAGTGGAAGGAATAGTGCCCCATTGTTGTCAGTGGAAGGAATAGTGCCCCATTGTTGTCAGTGGAAGGAATAGTGCCCCATTGTTGTCAGTGGAAGGAATAGTGCCCCATTGTTGTCAGTGGAAGGAATAGTGCCCCATTGTTGTCAGTGGAAGGAATAGTGCCCCATTGTTGTCAGTGGAAGGAATAGTGCCCCATTGTTGTCAGTGGAAGGAATAGTGCCCCATTGTTGTCAGTGGAAGGAATAGTGCCCCATTGTTGTCAGTGGAAGGAATAGTGCCCCATTGTTGTCAGTGGAAGGAATAGTGCCCCATTGTTGTCAGTGGAAGGAATAGTGCCCCATTGTTGTCAGTGGAAGGAATAGTGCCCCATTGTTGTCAGTGGAAGGAATAGTGCCCCATTGTTGGTGTCAGTGGAAGGAGTAGTGTCTCGTATCAATGGGAGGAACAGCGTTGCAAGGGATGAATGAAGGCAAGCAAAGGGCCACATCCATCCCGTGGGCCACAATTTGGAGACCGCTGCTTTAGAATTACACGCTGGAGCAGGTCTAGGACCATCTGGGCTCAGAGTAGGAGGACTAAATGATGCTGGTCATCAGACTGAGGACATCTATTGGCAGAAAAAGGTACTGTAGGGGAAATGTCTGGATTAAAGAAAATTTAATGAAGCAAAAAATGGTTTTGTTTTATATTTTACTGGGCTATACTTTTTGATCTTGTTGTTGTTTTTGGCTACAATTCTGCTTTGACAATTTACTGGAAACACCTGAACTCCTTTGTTCCGGAGTCCACATACTTTGGCCATATATTTTATAATCAGGTAGTAGATCTTGTTATGGTTATTGCACAACTCAGATCTGGTTTTTCATGTATCTTTGCCCTGCAGATGAACGGGAGACTTTATCTCTTCTATACTATCAGTTTGCCTTTTTATTAACATTTCATGTTGTTTGGTTATTACCTTGTGATTTATCTACTGAATATTCATACATTCATTTAATCAAGTAAGCGCTATATATCCCGGCCGCTTTATTTCAATGTCAAAAGTCTGAATCTTTAGAACTTGGATTAAAACTTTTGGATGGGGCAGGGAAGGGTTTGATGCTCTGTCCAATCTTTAAAGTAGATGTAAACCATAACTACATGACCTTTTTTCTGAAGAGCCAAGTATTATCCTATAACATTTTTCTAGCTACTTCCCGTATACATGCACGTGATTCTGTGATGAATGCACAGTATTTCACTGGACGGGCTGCTGGTGACCACACATAATGCAGGGGCGTAATTACAGGGGTCACAGGGGTTGCCATGCGACTCGGCCCCATGTAGCTCCCCTCTACACCTGGACAGGAGGGGTCCGCGTTTAGAGAAACGTTGAGAAATGTCTGCTTCTCCTCCTCTCCCTCCCTCAGGCATTCAGCGGCTGCAGGAGAAACATGGAGGCCATTGGTTCATCTAAATGCTGCCCCTCCCGTCCAGCTTCCTTCTGCTGCCCACAGGCCCCCCTGCTCTTCTGGGGTCCCCCCCTGCTCTTCTGGGGTCCCCCCTCCTGCTCTTCTGGGGTCCCCCCTCCTGCTCTTCTGGGGTCCCCCCCTGCTCTCCTCGGGTTCCCCCCCCCTGCTCTTCTCGGGTTCCCCCCCCCCCTGCTCTTCTCGGGTCCCCCCCCCCCCCCGCTCTGCTCGGATTTCCCCCCCCCCCCGCTCTTCTCGGGTCCCCCCCCCCTGCTCTTCTCGGGTTCGTCCCCCCTCCTGCTGTTCTCGGGTCCGTCCCCCCCTCCTGCTGTTCTCGGGTCCGTCCCCCCCTCCTGCTGTTCTCGGGTCCGTCCCCCCCTCCTGCTGTTCTCGGGTCCGTCCCCCCCTCCTGCTGTTCTCGGGTCCGTCCCCCCCTCCTGCTGTTCTCGGGTCCGTCCCCCCCTCCTGCTGTTCTCGGGTCCGTCCCCCCCTCCTGCTGTTCTCGGGTCCGTCCCCCCCTCCTGCTGTTCTCGGGTCCGTCCCCCCCTCCTGCTGTTCTCGAGTCCGTCCCCCCCTCCTGCTGTTCTCGAGTCCGTCCCCCCCTCCTGCTGTTCTCGAGTCCGTCCCCCCCTCCTGCTGTTCTCGAGTCCGTCCCCCCCTCCTGCTGTTCTCGAGTCCGTCCCCCCCCTCCTGCTGTTCTCGGGTCCGTCCCCCCCCTCCTGCTGTTCTCGGGTCCGTCCCCCCCTCCTGCTGTTCTCGGGTCCGTCCCCCCCTCCTGCTGTTCTCGGGTCCGTCCCCCCCCTCCTGCTGTTCTCGGGTCCGTCCCCCCCTCCTGCTGTTCTCGGGTCCGTCCCCCCCTCCTGCTGTTCTCGGGTCCGTCCCCCCCTCCTGCTGTTCTCGGGTCCGTCCCCCCCTCCTGCTGTTCTCGGGTCCGTCCCCCCCCCCCTCCTGCTGTTCTCGGGTCCGTCCCCCCCTCCTGCTGTTCTCGGGTCCGTCCCCCCCTCCTGCTTTTCTCCTCGGGTCCGTCCCCCCCTCCTGCTTTTCTCCTCGGGTCCGTCCCCCCCTCCTGCTTTTCTCCTCGGGTCCGTCCCCCCTCCTGCTTTTCTCCTCGGGTCCGTCCCCCCTCCTGCTTTTCTCCTCGGGTCCGTCCCCCCTCCTGCTTTTCTCCTCGGGTCCGTCCCCCCTCCTGCTTTTCTCCTCGGGTCCGTCCCCCCTCCTGCTTTTCTCCTCGGGTCCGTCCCTGTTCTCCAGTGCCCCACCTCATCCCCCCACAGAGCTGCCGGATTCCCATTTCCCCTGTCCCGGCGGCTGCTGCAGGGGATGTGTCAGAATGGGGAAGGCGCTGGTAAATGTGTCATTTAGCCCCTTAGGAATTTTATGTGGAATTCTAATATCCTTTTTTATTTATTTTTAAATAACATTTTATATTTTGATATATTTAAATAGATATGTGGGCATGTGCTAGTAGGAGTATGTATGTGTGGCTTTGTTGAGAAGTGATTTTATTACGGCTGTAAAGAGTACCTGGGAAAAATGTTGTTGTATCTATACAATGACAATAATATCTATCTTATCTATCTATCTATCTATCTATCTATCTATCTATCTATCTATCTATCTATCTGAAACGACAGTCAATGATCCATACCAATCACTGACTCTGTCTACTATAACTGAAGTGTAGTAAACTGTGTTTCCTATGCTTCAGTTTGTAAATAAACGGGAAGCTCTGTACAGAACTGCTTGATACAGACAGGAAAAAAAAAAAGTGACCGTTGTTCTAATCCCTCTCCACTCTATGTAGAACTAAAAAGACGTTTTACCTTTTTAGTTATAATTTAAATTTTGCCTTTTTATACAGTTGGTAAAATAAGTATTGAACATGTCGCCATTATTCTAGGTAAATATGTTTCTAAAGGTGTTATTGACATGAAATTTTTACCACACGTCGGCGACAACCCATGCAATCAATACATACAAAGAAACCAAAACAAATGAGTTCAGAAATTAAGCTATGTGTAATAAAATGGAATGACACAGGGAAAAAAGTATTGAACACATGAAGAAGGCAAGGTGCAAAAAGACACGGAAAGCCAAGACAGCAGCTGAAATCTATTAGTAATTAGAAAGCAATCCTGCCCCTTGTCAGTGCAAATTAATATTGGCTGGTTCAGTCTCAACTGATGGCCTATAAAAAGGGGTCTCATTACCAAGGTGTCACGCAAGAAACCTCTCATGGGTAAAAGCAAAGAGCTCTCTCAAGACCTTCACAACCTTATTGTTGCAAAACATACTGATGACATTGGTTATAGAAAGGATTTCTAAACTTCTGAATGTTTCAGTGAGCACTGTTGGGGCAATAATCAAGAAGTGGAAAGAACATAATTTTCACCATAAACCCACCAAGATTTCTGACAGTGGAGTGAAAAGAATTATCAGAAGAGTTTTCCGAGACCCACTTGTGGAGATCTTCAGAAAGACCTGGAATTAGCAGGTACAATTGTTCCAAAGAAAACAATATGTAATGCACTCAGCCACCATGGCCTGTATGCACGCTCACCACGCAAGACTCCATTGCTGAAAAAAAAGCATGTTGAAACTCGTTTCAAGTTTGCTGCTCAACATTTAGACAAGCCTGTGAAATACGGGGAGAATATAGTCTGGTCAGATGAGACCAAAATTGAACTCTTTGGATGCCGTAATAGACACCATGTTTTGGAGGTCAAATGGTTACCCCAAAAACACCCCCCATACCAACAGTTATGTTTGGAGGTGCAGCATACAGTAACTTCATTTTATTGAAGGAAGGATGAATGGAAAAATGTTTAAGACATTCGTAAAGCGGTTCTGCACACACTTCTTTTTTTTTTTTTATTTATTTTTTTATTGTTTAAAAATTGAATTGTTTAAAATTGAATTCAGATTCACTTGTAGTGTTGCTTCCCGGTATCCAGTTCCGTTTTTCGGTCAAATCGCTACTTTGCAGCAGATTTCATCTTGCTTGTGGGCATTTGAAGCCCACAAGTAATCACTTCCTTGTTCCATCGCATTTGAAGTACCAGCATTCCTTGCTGGTTCTCGCGCATGCTCAGTAGCAACTGCGCAGATCGACATAATCCTGACCTGTTTGACCTACCTAACAATGGCGAATTTCAAAACGCCCTCCAAACGTGGCGGGCATAATGACGTCACGTCGTTGAAATCACGCGAGATTTCGCATCGGACCTCCGCATTGCTTCCTGGGATTAATTACACAAGATCCCAGGAGATAGTGCAGCGATCCCCGGGAATGATGCGTATGCCCGCACAAACACCGCCCACAGCCGCAGGGACAGAACAGTGTCACCATAAACCCGAACAGGTACGAGAAAGAAAAAAAAAAAAAAACAACGTCTATTGTGTGCTCTTAGCTGCATTTATAAACCAATGAGCGTAACTTAAGAAAGTGTGTGCAGAACCGCTTTAATAAAAATCTGCGGCCATCTACCAGGATGATGAAGATGAAACGAGGACGGACATTCCAGCAAGACAATGATCCCAAACACAAAGCCAAGGAAACTCTCAATTGGTTTCAAAGAAAAAGAATATAAAGCTGCTAGAATGGCCCAGCCAATCACCTGACTCGAATCAAATAGAATCTATGGAAAGAACTAAAGATCAGAGTTCATAGAAGAGGCCCCTGGAACCTTCAAGATTTGAAGACTGTGTGGAAAAATGGGCCAAAATCGCACCTGAGCAATGCATGTGACTAGTTTGTCCATACAGGAGGCGTCTTGAGGGTGTCATTACCAACAAAGGATTTTGTACGAAGTATTAAATACATTTCAGTTAGCGCGTTCAATACTTTTTACCTTTTGTCATTCCATTTTAATACACATGACTTCATTTCTGAACTTATTTGTTTTGGTGTCCCTTTATGTATGGATTGCATGGGTTGTTACTAACATGTGGTGATAATTTCACGTCAATAGCACCTTTAGAAATACAGTGGTGTGAAAAAGTGTTTGCCCCTTCCTCATTTCCTGTTCCTTTGCATGTTTGTCACACTTAAGTGTTTCGGAACATCAAACCAATTTAAACAATAGTCAAGGACAACACAAGTAAACACAAAATGCAATTTGTAAATGAAGGTGTTTATTATTAAAGGTGAAAAAAAATCCAAACCATCATGGCCCTGTGTGAAAAAGTGATTGCCCCCCTTGTTAAAACATACTATAACTGTGGTTGTCCACACCTGAGTTCAATTTCTCTAGCCACACCCAGGCCTGATTATTGCCACACCTGTTCACAATCAAGGCATCACTTAAATAGGAGCTGCTTGACACAGTAAGGTCCACCAGAAGATCCTTAAAAGCTACACATCATGCCGAGACCCAAAGAAATTCAGGAACAATTGAGAAAGAAAGAAAGTAATTGAGATCTATCAGTCTGGAAAGGGTTATAAAGCCATTTCCAAAGCTTTGGGAATCCAGCGAACCACAGTGAGAGCCATTATCCACAAATGGCGAAGACATGGAACAGTGGTGAACCTTCCCAGGAGTGGCCGGCCGCCCAAAATTACCCCAAGAGCGCAGCGACGACTCATCCAAGAGGTCACAAAAGACCCCACAACAACGTCCAAGGAACTGCAGGCCTCACTTGCCTCAGTTAAGGTCAGCGTTCATGCCTCCACCATCAGGAAAAGGCTGGGCAAAAATGGCCTGCATGGCAGAGTTCCAAGGAGAAAACCACTGCTGAGCAAAAAGAACATCAAAGCTCGTCTCAATTTCTCCACAACACATCTTGATGATCCCCAAGACTTTTGGGACAACATTCTGTGGACCGATGAGACAAAAGTGGAACTCTTTGGAAGGTGTGTGTCAAAGTATATCTGGCGTAGAAGGAACACTGCATTTCAGAAAAAGAACATTATACCAACAGTAAAATATGGTGGTGGTAGTGTGATGGTCTGGGGCTGTTTTGCTGCTTCAGGACCTTGAAGACTTGCCGTGATTAAAAGGAACTATGAATTCTGCTGTCTACCAAGAGATCCTGAAGGAGAATGTCCGACCATCTGTTCGTGTACTCAAGCTGAAACGAACTTGGGTTCTGCAGCAGGACAATGATCCTAAACACACCAGCAAGTCCACCACCGAATGGCTGAAGAAAAACAAAATGAAGACTTTGGAGTGGCCTAGCCAAAGTCCAGACCTGAATCCTATTGAGATGTTGTGGTATGACCTTAAAAAGGCTGTTCATGCTCGAAAACCCTCTAATGTAACTGAATTAGGACAATTCTGCAAAGATGAGTGGGCCAAAATTCCTCCAGGACGCTGTAAAAGCGTCATTGCACGTTATCGCAAACGCTTGGTTGCAGTTGTTGCTGCTAAGGGTGGCCCAACCAGTTATTAGGTTTAGGGGGCAATCACTTTTTCACACAGGGCCATGATGGTTTGGATTTTTTTTCACCTTTAATAATAAACACCTTCATTTACAAATTGCATTTTGTGTTTACTTGTGTTGTCCTTGACTATTGTTTAAATTGGTTTGATGTTCCGAAACACTTAAGTGTGACAAACATGCAAAGGAACAGGAAATGAGGAAGGGGGCAAACACTTTTTCACACCACTGTATATTTACCTAGAAAAATGGTGAAGTGTTCAATACTTACCGTATATACTCGAGTATAAGCCGAGGCACCTAATTTTACCACAAAAAACTGGGGAAACGTATTAACTCAAGTATAAGCCTAGGGTGAGAAATGCACAGCTACTGTAAGTGGAAAAGAGGGTCAACAATGCCCATTTGCAGCATCACTGTGCCCATTTGCAGCCATAGGTCCCCAAAACTTCAAACTTGGTAGTCAAGGGTTCCTAAATGCCCCCTAGCAGCAGACAAAATTTGGGGTCTCTGGACCCAAAGGGTCCCGAAATGACATTGCTGCAGATGGACACAGTTGACCGACTTTGGGGCCCCGTATTTCGGGGGCACTTGGTGCTAGGAACCCCATTGGATATGTTTGTAGTGTTGGTTCCACTGGGTTTGCACACCAAATTTGGGGTTCCTAGAACCAGGTGACCCCGAGATACGGGGCCCCAAAGTCGGTTCGGAAAATGTCAAGCACTTTTCTGCAGCAGAGAATTACATTTTCTGACTCGGCTTTGGGGCCCCGTATCTCGGGGCCACATGGTGCTAGGAACCCCATCTTTGGATATGTTGTAGTGCTAGTAAGTCGGATCGGAAAATGTCATTCTCTGCTGCAGAAAAGTGCTTGACTCTAGTATAAGCCGAGGAGGGCATTTTCAGCACAAAAAAATTTGCTGGAAAAACTCGGCTTATACTCGAGTATAATACGGTATTTTACCCGCTGTATCTGCCTGGAGCTTTAAAGCTGCTCTTGTATACCACATTCTAGACACAGAATCTTCACTTATGTTCTTGTTATGTACCATTTGCCTTTAATCATCCATTGAGGCGATTCAGTTAGCATTTGCAGTGCTATACAAATCATTCATTCATCCATCTTTCTTTTTGTTACAGGGCCTTTCTTATTGGGAAGGATGGGAATCCCAACAAACGCAACATTCACAATGAGAGTTCTATGCACTTGCTTTGTATGGGATCCGATCTACGGATCTCTGAAGGTGCTCTAGACCACCGCTTGCCCCGACCAGTGGATGACGACCGCAGGAGGGCCGAGTGTTTACGGATGTTTCTAGAGTGGAAAGGAGCCAAGCTTGACCATGGCGAGTATGAGAGGGCTGCACTCGACGCCACGGACAACAAGAAGAACACGCCTTTGCACTATGCTGCTGCCTCAGGGATGAAACTTTGTATTGAGGTAAGGCGATGGGTAAATAAATGGGAAGTTAATGGAGCAGCATGAACTGATATCCATGAAATAAATTACAGACTGGCTTCTTGTATCTCTAAGGCCCCTTTCACACCGGGGCGTTTTTCATGCGGTGCAGCGCTAAAAATAGCGCCTGTTCACCGCATGAAAAAAATCCGGCCCCTTTAACTCCAGTGTGAAAGCCGGCGGGCTTTCACACTGGAGCGGTGCGCTAGCAGGATGACAAAAAAAGTCCTGCTAGCAGCATCTTTGGAGCGGGATAGGAGCGGTGTGTTCAGCGCTCCTATACCGCTCCTTCCCATTGATTAGAATGGGACACCGCGGTAAAACCGCGGCAATACCGCCGCAAAGCGCCTCTGCGGGGGTGTTTAACCCTTTTTTTTTTTTCGGCCGCTCGCGGGGGGGTAAATCCGCACCGCGAGCGGCTGAATACCGCGGTTAAAACGACGGTAAAGCAGCGCTAAATATAGCGCTGCTTTACCGTCACCGCGGCTCCCCGCCCCAGTGTGAAAGGGGCCTAAGGCTCCTTTCACACTTATACGACTTGTCCCCTGATTTGGGACTGCAAAGTAGCATGACAAGTCGTTCCCCATGATTTCCAATGACAGCCATTCATATTAGTACGACTTCAAGTTGTTCCGACTTCAAAGTAGTCCCTGCACTACTTTGGTCCGTTTTTGATGCCACTTACACAGGCACTCCTTGAAATCGCGGCCGCGAATTGCGCGACTTTAAAGTCACACAAGTGTGAAAGGGGCATAAGAGACAATGGTGAAGATCTTTAAAATTGTTCTTTTTGGGTTATGTTGCACTTTAATTTATGAAATAATCTGTGTGTTCTTTATACCAGCTACTAGTGAGGAACGGAAGCAACCTCTTTGCTGAAAATGAGAACAAGGACACCCCCTGTGACTGCGCTGAGAAACAGAACCACAAGGACCTGGCGCTCAAACTGGAGTCTCAGATGGTGTTCTCGCGGGACCCCGAGGCAGACGACATTGAAGCGGAGTACGCCGCCTTAGACAAGCGAGAGGTAGGTTATGACTTATGTTAGCGTTAACTGTCTGTGTACTGAAGTGCATTGGAACTGTCACACCGATATACATTCACAGTGAAGGTATTAGTAAGGGCCAGTGTTGGGGGGGCTTTTGATTTCTTAATAACTTGATCTTCCACCACAAGTCTTTGGAGATGCAAAAGCAGCTGAAGCAGGTCATCTACACCTGTCAATGAATTCTGATTGGTCAAAGCACCTAAAACAAATTTCATTGGGGCCTCCAAAGTCCAACACTGGCCCCAATGATACTTTCAGTCTAAGGTCCCTTTCACACTTATACGACTTGTCCCCTGATTTGGGACTGCAAAGTAGCATGACAAATCGTTCCCCATGATTTCCAATGACAGCCATTCATATTAGTACGACTTCAAGTCGTTTCAGGCACTACTTTGGTCCAATTTTGATGCCACTTACACAGGCATTCCTTGAAATTGCGGTAAAATGGTGCGACTTTGAAGTCGCACAAGTCTGAAAGGGGCATAAGGGCGCTTTCACACAGACGCACCAATCCATGGGAAGGACCGTCCTTGCCTATGCATAGGTGATTTGTGCAGCCGCATGCAGGCGGTATCATTCATGTCTATTGGGATGCAACGGCTGCACGGACACAATCGTTGGTCCCAGTTTGGCAGCTGTATTTGTGTGGGTCGAAACAAATGGATAGAAGAGGAGAGAGGTGCCAAGGAGCACAATATAGTGTAATAAGTTCATATATGAAAAAAAAAATTGTAAAAACCGTATGATTATGCACTCACATGGGTGAAGTAAGACCAGCATGTCATGGTAGGAGAAGTCCATGGTCGCAGGGAGATGGATCGAGCCGCTGGAGGCTTGGTGGAGAGGAATCTGCTGGAGGTGCAGGGAGGAAAGCTGCCTCTGGGGGCAGGATGCAAAGCTGTAGGTGAGGCGAAAGCTGCAGGAGCCACAGCCACTGGTGTCTGCCGTTGGATAGGAGAGCTGAAACCGCGCTGGAGGAAACTGCTGTGCAGGGAAGGATGGATAGCCTGGTAACACCACCAAGTGTGTGTGTGTGTGTGTGTGTGTGTGTGTGTGTGTGTGTGTGTGTGTGTGTGTGTGTGTGTGTGTGTGCTTTAGGGAATGCGTTTCGGAAGGGCAACAAGCTTCTTTCATTGGCCTTCATTGTGTTCTTGGACGCAGACCGTGTGTGTTCAGGAACCTGCACGGCTGTTAAATTAGGACCAATTATAGGTGTGCCCATTAGGGTGTGCACCCGTGCACCCCAGAGCTCAAACACGCATGCCTTTTCTCTGCAGCCTCAGCTGCACTGGACAGTGAATAAATGAGAAGTGCTCTGTGCTGATCAGCTTCTTCTTAATTCCCAAACTGAAGCATAGTTAACAGTTTACTATGCTTTAGTTATAACTTGATGCAGTGAGTGAGTGTGTTCATTTAAGAAAAGGAAGGGGACGATAACTACTCTCCATCCTGAAACATCCCGCAGCAGCTGGGTGGAGAGGAGAGGTATGGAGGGAAGCCAGCAGCGCTGTGGTGGGGGGGGCGCAACGTGGGAAGAAGCCCGGGCAGTAGGGGGAATGGGCACCGCACAGAGTGATTAGGGTGTGCCCAGGCACACCGGAACGCACCCTGCACATGCCTGTGGGACCAGTGGGTGTATCCATGCAGCCGCTGCTTCCCAATGGACATGAATAGGATCACCTGCATGCGGATAAAAGAGATGCATGTGCACCCCGGGCGGGCAAAGACCGCAAAGGAATTGGCATGCCAATGTGAATGAGCCCTGAGGGTCACAATACACACTATAATCTGACTATACAAATCTTTGTACAACCAACTTTATATTTACCAAAACAATATTTGTAACCAATCCGAGAGGCCCATACAGTATGTAGTTATTGGTATAGCTAAGCCCTGGTTCGCACTAAACGCGGCTTTGAAATCGTGCGCCTCACGTCAGTGCGACTTCAGGTGCGACTTGGCTGACATCTGTGCAACTTCATGCACAGATGTCTATGCAAGTCACACCTGAAAGCGACAAAAGTAGTGCAGGAACTACTTTTTCCAATCGGCGTTGCACCGATTTGAACAGTTCCAATGCCGACAATAGGGTGCAACTTGTCATACAATTTGACCCGTCAAATCGCATGACAAGTTGCTTTGTTGTGAACGGGAGCTTTAGGGAGATTTTACAATCGGATTGTAACGCTTGTGAGCTTTAGTCTTATGCCGAAAGGGATCGGTGCAATGAAAGCATCGGCAGCTGCACTATGCGACTTCTAACTTGTATCTGCACTGCTTACCTAAAGAAATCATTCTAAATAAGCTGCTACAGTGAAATAAAACTTCTAACAAAAATCTGATTTACTGCCTGTATTATAATCCGGGAACTGAGGAGGATCAGAGTTACGTGGCCTAAATATTCACTGTATTCATTACGTAATAGAATCTAAAGTGAGTGTTTCTTGCAGCTGGTTGGGATCCTTTGGTCCAAGGGAGCGTGTTTTTATTATCAAGGACTTTCACTGATCAGCAGGAAGAAAAGTCACAGATTCAATAAAGTTTTTCTCGTTATGTACTTTTTTTCACTTCGGCCCAGTTCACACAAATGGCAAAGAGGAGGTAAAAACAAACGGTTGAGCCACGTTTCTACCACCCGCCTAAAACGTGACATGGCAGCCGGAGGGGTTCATACACATGTCACGACTGTGATGCTGCGGCAATTTGTCTTATTTGACAGCCTGCACTGCCCGTCAAACGCGCCCAATAAAATCAGTGTGACTGCTCGCATGACAGTTCATCACAATCATCCTTTCCCCCTTCATAGCATGTTGATGAGGAGGGAGTGGATGAACTAGGGAAAATTATAAGCAGATTAAACTTCAGCTTTAAGAACGTTTTAGATATGTCACCTTACTTTAGGAGGTCCACAATAAAAGTGAGGCTGCATAGATGCCCATTTCACGTAAAACATGGTTCTGCCGGCATCTCAATTTACCTGGGTTCTATAAAATTATTGTTCCAGTGATCACTTGATTTGCCCCGGTCTTCGAAAAATCTATTGTTTTCAGTGATCACTCCATTAGTCTGGGTCCTATAAAAATCTGTTGTTCCCGTGATCCCTACATTTGCCTGCATACCTTATAACTTTATTGTTCCAGTGATCACTCCATTTTGCCTGCATCCCTTATAACTTTATTGTTCCAGTGATCACTCCATTTACCTGGGTCCTATAAAACTCTGTTGTTCCAGTGATCACTCCATTTGCTCGGGTCCCTTCTAACTTTATTGTTCCAGTGATCACTCCATTTGCTCGGGTCCCTTCTAACTTTATTGTTCCAGTGATCACTCCATTTGCTCGGGTCCCTTCTAACTTTATTGTTCCAGTGATCACTCCATTTGCTCGGGTCCCTTCTAACTTTATTGTTCCAGTGATCACTCCATTTGCTCGAGTCCCTTCTAACTTTAGTGTTCCAGTGATCACTCCATTTGCTCGGGTCCCTTCTAACTTTATTGTTCCAGTGATCACTCCATTTGCTCGGGTCCCTTCTAACTTTATTGTTCCAGTGATCACTCCATTTGCTCGGGTCCCTTCTAACTTTAGTGTTCCAGTGATCACTCCATTTGCTCGGGTCCCTTCTAACTTTAGTGTTCCAGTGATCACTCCATTTGCTCGGGTCCCTTCTAACTTTATTGTTCCAGTGATCACTCCATTTGCTCGGGTCCCTTCTAACTTTATTGTTCCAGTGATCACTCCATTTGCTCGGGTCCCTTCTAACTTTATTGTTCCAGTGATCACTCCATTTGCTCGGGTCCCTTCTAACTTTATTGTTCCAGTGATCACTCCATTTGCTCGGGTCCCTTCTAACTTTATTGTTCCAGTGATCACTCCATTTGCTCGGGTCCCTTCTAACTTTATTGTTCCAGTGATCACTCCATTTGCCATTGTCCTATAAAACTCTATTATTCCAGTGATCACTCCATTTGCCTTGTTTCTAGTGACCCATGTGGATGAAGTGATTGCTGAAACAATAAAGTTTTATGCAAAGGGGCTGTTTGTTGCTTATGTTTTTTGGGTGTTGAGATGTTGGCGACAGCAATGTTGGTGAGACGTTAGCCTGCACCCAGTCGGGACAAGCCGCAAGAGAACCTGAAGTGGAGCATTTCCTTTAATAGTCTGCAGCTGCAGTATTTGTAGCTGCTGACTTTTTAAAAAAAAAATTTCAGACTAAAATATGATCAAAGTATATCCCTCTATAGCAGGGGTCGGCAACCCACAGGCTGCACCCAGCCCACCACTGCTGTTGGTGCCCGTGATTAATTCACAGGCACCCGGCCCGTGGACCTTTTCGCTGCTGTCCTCTTCATTGTAAGTGGCGAACGGCCGGTAGCACAGGCTGGATGGGGTCGGGAACCGCTGGAGTTAACTTTTTACAATAAGCAGCAAGTGATTGGTTGCTGGGTGATCCTAGCAACCAATCACCAGCCTGTTAATGTGAAAAAGTTAACTTCTTCAGCTCCTCCCCCTAGCCAGCCTGTGATGCAGATACCACTGCTATAGGGGTACAGAGGACACTGCTATAGGGACCCCTTCTCCCCTGGGGACAGGGCCCCCATCTCCAGACCATGCTAGCTGTCAGGGCTGGCTCATCCCATTCCCCACCAAGGAGAAAGAGAAAGAATACAAATCGAGAATACATGGAAGGGAGAGGAAAAGAGGGGGAGGAACAAAGAAAAAGGGAGAGAAAGAATAAGAGAGAACAAGAAAGATGGCTAGAGAGCGGGATGGGGAGGAAAAAACAAGAAATTAGGATAGAGAGAGATAAAAGGGAAATAAAGGAGAACAAAGAGAGAGTGGTACATCCTAAAATGTACCATAAGGGGTTTTAATACTGTAAGAGTGGAAGAGACTCGAGGAGCGCTAAATGTCCGTGGGTTAGGGGCGCAAATTACTCGTCTTGCCTTGGGTGCTGACAACCCACACTACGAAAATAATTTTACTGTTAGGGGTCCCCACAACTTGGAAAATTTTTATTTATTTTCAATTAAGATGTCACGCACTAGAAAGGTTGAGAACCACTGCTATAGTGGTATACTAAAAAATGTTTTTTTTTGCTGTGTGCCGCTAAAGTTTTTGGCTTTAAGAAAAAGTGGCAACCCTACTGCTGACCCCCACTCTATAGTGTGTACTTGTCTCATTTAAGAGCATTTTGCCCCTTTCACACTTATATGACTTGTCCCACGATTTGGGACTGCAAAGTAGCATGACAAGTCGTTCCCCATGATTTCCAATGACCGCCATTCATATTAGTACGACTTCAAGTCATTCTGACTTCAAAGTAGTCCCTGCATTACTTTGGTCCGATTTTTAATGCCACTTACACAGGCATTCCTTGAAATCGCGGCCGCGAATCGCGGTAAAATCGCGAAACTTTTAAGTCGCACAAGTGTAAAAGGGGCCTTAAGGGGTTGATTTACTAAAGGGAAAAGGGGCCGTGCACCTTGCAAAGTGCAGTTGAACTCTGCAAGTGCAGCTGCTCCAGAGCCTTTATAAATGAGCAGAAGCTCTGCTGACTTCCATCATCCAATCATGTGCAAGCAAAAATGCAGTTTTTTTAATTTTTATTTTCCTTGCACGTGAATGGGTAATTTTTCCAAAGTAAATCTTTACCTCCATTTTTTTTAAGCTCTGGAGCAACTGCACATGGAGAGTGCAACTGCACTTTTCAAAGTGCACAGCCCATTTCTCTTTAGTAAATCAACACCTAAGTGTAATTGCTGCCTCATTCCTCTGCTATCAGCATGAGTTACTACTTGTGACAAAAAAGGTGACTGGGGAGGGGGGGGGACGCCAGCTGATTGACAGCCTTGACTCTGTTCTTTTGTGCTATGTAAAGGGGGGTGTCCCTACCCTCCAATTAGCTCTCAGAGCTCTCCTCACTGAGATCTGCAGTGTGTAATTTCAGCTTTTTTTCCTGACTGCTCAAATAAGCTTTATAAATTCTGGACTTTGCACAGATGTAGAGAATAGAGGGCTGCGAATATGCAGGTACAACTTGTGTAGGTGGATTTGTTTCATCTGTGGCCAGTCACTTCATTGGGTATATGTAAGGGTTTACAACCACTTTAAAGGACCCCAGTGCTGCAAGGCAGATGTGTTAACCACTTGGCTACTGGTGAAAGCATCATCCATCAACTTTCAGGACCTGGTATAGTTGCCCATCCCACTTTCTCACATCTCCTGTGGTGCATGGTGAGGCAGCCATCTACGGCGTGCTCCGTAGAATATCTTACTTGGGTCAATGTTTGAGATAGGAGCTGATTAACCTACTAGCAAGTCTTTTTGGAGTGTGGGGAAAAACCCAAGTACCCAGAAGAAAATCTGCACAAGCACAGCAAACTCCATGCAGATGTCCTAATAGGACTCAAACTGAGGACCCCAGTAGTACTGCAAGACAGAAGTACTAAGCCACCGGTTGAAGCATCCTCCATGAACTTTCAAGCCCTGGTACAGTGGCCCCACCCCACTTTCTCACATCTCCTGCGGTGCTTGGTGAGGCAGCCATCTACGGCGTAGAACATCATACTAGGGTACATTTTTGAGATGGGAGACAATTTTACCTACCGGCAAGCCTTTGGAGTGTGGGAAAAAGCTGGAGTACCCGGAGGAAGGCCCGCTCAAGCACAGGTTGAACATGCAAACTAGATGTCCTAATAGGACTTGAACTGAGGACCCCAGTACTGCAAGACAGAAGTGCTAACCACTAAGCCACCAGTGGAAGCGTCCTCCGTGAACTTTCAGGCCCTGGTACAGTGGACCACATCTCCGGTAGTTACGCCTTATCCTGACAGCACTGGTTGTGAAATTCCGCTGCGTTTTGAATCGCTTTGCAAATGAAAGGGAAACATTAAATGGAAAAGCAGCAAGCTGAGTTTACAGACTTCCCCATCTTTTCTGAATGAAGGGAATGGCCACTTTTGAAAGGAACATCATTTCACTCTCTTCTTATCTGAATTGCACAGATGAATTGAGTAAATATTGTTAGTGTTGGCTGAAGGTCGCAGGTCAGACGGAAAGTATGGGTTGCGGACTCAAGGCAGATGTGGAGATGACGTCGCCCCATCAAATGTGAAATCAATAGTGATTTAGAAAATGCAGGATGTGGAATATGTAGGGTATAAAGCCGAAGCCTCAAATTATGCATCTATGTCACAAGCTGCCACCGGCAAAATATAGGCTTAATGATGATCTGCTGACAGCAGCACAGAAGTGTCTGACTTCTCACATGAAAGGAAGAAGACTTCATTGGGCTCATTTTGAAAAATCACCCAGCCAGGCTGCTTACGGAGAACTTACAGAGCGCCGGGGAGAGGTTATAATAGACTTTTATTCCAGGCCTGATTTAGATGGCATTCTGCTAAATTAATAAATAATAGGAATGACAGAGCAGAAATTACAGCCTGACCTTTACTGTACAACACAAAGGTAAAAACATATTGGTTTGAGTAAAGGAAAGTTTGTGTATGTTCTGCAAATAACACGCCTTGCGTTATTTCAATATTTAATTGAAAGCCTTTTCCAGTGTACGTCCACATTTTTTACTTGCTGTTCCGTATTTTAGTTCCGTATTTGTAATTGAGCCCTCTAGTGCTCATTTCTGTATCTGCAAGTATATTTTGCATTCCTGCTAAAATCTGAACTCCCAAGTATGATTTTATTTGCTTAGTTACACTGGGTCAGCTTGGCACTATGTAAATAAGCGTATTTCATACCTGATGGCAAGAAAAACCACTAAACAGGTGCTCCAGTCTTGGGCTAAAAGTTCCACCTAACACAGTAATGTCCAAGAAAGATGCCAAGTTTATTGAAGTTATCAAATAAATCTTACACTGTGCCGAGCAGTAATCCCAGGCAGTAAGGGAAAATTGGCAAGCTAAGAGCAGATGTAGTGTGCCGATCTCCAGTCAAACACCCAGCAAGGACTCGGAGATAGATGGCTGCCAGCCACGATGGGGAAGCTCCAACAGACTCTAACCAGAAAGTGGTGTCACCAGAACCCGGAAGTCCTCAGCCACTTACCTGGAACAAACTGGTCACCAAGGAACAGGACGTCATGTTTAGGGGCATGCCCTTTTTGAGAAAGGGGCATGCCCCGAAACATGTTGTCCTGTAACCAGCTTAGTTTACTGTTCCTTGATGTCTCTTCAGTTTGTTCCAGGTCAGCGGCTGAGGACTTGCGGGTTCTGGTGACTAGGGACTCTAACCAGGAAGTGATGTCACCAGAACCCGGAAGTCCTCAGTCGCTGACCTGGAACAAACTGAAGGGACACCAAGGAACAGTACACTAAGCTAGTTACAGGACAACATGTTTTGGGCATTCATATTTCTAAAAAAGGACATGCCCTCAAACATAACGTCTTGTTACTTGGTGTACCTTCAGCTTGTTCCAGGTCAGCGGCTGAGGACTTCCAGGTTCTGGTGACATCACTTTCTGGTTAGAGTCCCTTGTCACCAGAACCGGGAAGTCCTCGGCCACTGACCCGGAACAAATTAAAGGGACACCAAGGAACAGTACACTTACAGGACATCATGTTTCAGGGCATGCCCTTTTGGAGAAAGAAGCATGCCTCGAAACTTGTTGTCCTGTAATCAGCTTAGTGTACCATTCCTTGGTGTCCCTTAAGTTTGTTCCAAGTCAGTGGCTGAGGACTCCTGGTTTGTGGTGACGCCACTTTCTGGTATGAGTCCCTTGGAGCTTCCCCATCATAGCTGGCAGGCATCTATCTCCCGGTTCTTGCTGGATGTATGACTGCAGATCGGCACACATCTGCTCTCGGCTTGCTAATTTTCAATTGCTGCCTGTGATTACTGCTCGGCACCATGTAAGATTTATTTATCTTCAATAAACATGGCATCTTTCTTGGACATTATTGTTTTATATGGAACTTCCTTTAACCCAAGACTGTGTGCACATGCTTTGAGTCCAGTTATTATATTTCCCATTAATACAACAGTTTTCATTTTTTTTTGTTCTTTTTTTCTTATTCACTGGAGCATCTGTTTAGTGTTCTTTGTTGCCATTCATCTGTTCCACCACCCTAGTTGCCACTTTCAATGCTGCCCGAAGCTACCCATGCATCTGGCTTTGCACCTGGCTGCGGTTACAATTTACATGCTTGTGTTGGGGTTCAGCTCCCAGCATTCATTGCGGTTCTTTTCATACCTGATGGACTGCTGTGGAAGCTGACAACCAGTGTAGTAGTCGGTGCTGCTACAGTGATTGCTATCGTCCACGTTCTGTGCAGACAGGCTGCCCTGCTGCATATTGACCACAGGGAGTCGCTCAATTGGCACTGCTGCCAATCACAGAATGCCTTCTATATATATATTTAAAAGAATCAGAGTGACAAATCCAAGACTCAATTACCCATAGAACATCTGAGGGTACAATAAGTAAGACGTGACTAAGTAATGAATATAATCACAAATGTATTGAGGACACTGGGCCCAGAGAAATTTAATGTGCCTTGTATTTTTCAAAAAATACAAGGCGTTCTCTGATTGGACAATGTGAATATTGTGATGTCACCGCACCAACTTTTTACTTTGTGCAAATCCGAGATCACTGTGTATTCATTCAAAAAATACAAGAGTTCTGTGAATGGAGGTGGTACCGAGAAACCAGTTCCCTGTGGTCAATGTGCAAAGGGGAAGCCTAATCTAGTAATGCTCTTGCAGGCTCTGTGCACAGGACCGAAAGATCATGGTGAGACACTGTAGTAGTGCCAACTACTACAATGATTGTCAGCTTCCCGAGCGGTCGGTGAGGTATGAAATGATGGCAAACCACGGCCGCTGGTGGTGCTCTCAGGGCTGGAGAAGAGGTTCTGGGACCCCTTTAGGTATAAGGCCGAAGTAATGTCAGCTTTGAGGGGGACCGCCGGACATCTCCTCCCAGCCCTGTGAGCACCTCCAGTGGTTTGCTATCATCGGCGGGACCGGGACACTACAGATATGGATTTGATTGGATATTTACTTTGTGAGTTGTTATAACATTTTAATAACATTCCATTGCTGCACTAGATTAGAGCTGCACGATTAATTGTTAATAATCGAAATCGCAATTTTACTCCCCTCCTGATCTTAAAGCGGCATTTGCCAATTCTATGTAACAAGTGCAGAAAGTGCTGACTACTGACAAAAAACAAAAAAAAATCCAGGCAGTCTGGATCTCAACATTGCAGATAACTATAAACAAAGTAACATTTCGTTATTAGATCAAAGGAATGAACTTCTGTCTGTAAATGAGGTGCGTGTGTATATATATAATCGGCAACCCTAGAGAATAAAATTGTGGTTGTTGCAATATTTTATGTTGCACGGTATTTGCGCAGTGGTCTTTCAAATTCAATATTTTGGAAAAAATACACTTTAAAGTAGAACTGTAGGCAAAACTTTTTTTTCCATTTTGGATAGAGCAAGGGAGGGTTATAACCCCTGTAAAATTTATTTATTCGCCATCTGTGTCCCATTACAGAGATTTCCCTTAACTTCCTTTTCCCAAAGCCAAACAGGAAGTGAGAGGAAATCTCTGCACATTAAGGGAATTCCTTGGGGACCCCCAGCTCACCAGAACTAGTGTCCCCATTGGAAGATTTCCTCTCTATTTACTTTTCTGAGGACAACTCAAAATTTGTGATTTTCTTTTACTTTCAATGATAATGGTAAATGGGACAAATAGAGAGGGCGAATCTCCTTAATGAGGGCAAATACGGCAATAAAAACTGACAGGTGTTCTAATCCTTCTCAACTCTATCCAAAACAAAAAAAGTTTTGCCTTTTAGTTATACTTTAAGGGCCGGTTCACAGTGCTGCAAATTCTATTGCGAATTGGAGCCGTTGCGATCGCTCAAATTCGCAAGTCATTTAAATAACCTAATTTTCCATTAGTGCCGTTCACATGCATTGCGAATCTAAGCTGCGTACAAAAAGGGTCCTGTGCGAGTTTGATCCGTGTGCGATGCGAATTTAACGCCATATTTGCCGTAGAATCGCAGTAGATTCGCCAGAACACATAAAGAATTTGCAACGAAAATTTGCAACGCAATCGGATCAAATTTGCGCAAAATTCGCACCGCAGCAGTGTGAACCAGCCCTGATGAATTAAAAAAAAAAAAAACTGAACAGTAAAGTTAGCCCCATTTTTTTTTTTTGTATAATGTGAAAGATGATGTTACGCCGCAAGAATCATGATCTTTATTCTAAGCAAAAAAATTGCGATTCTCATTTTAGCCAGAATCATGCAGCTCTACACTAGATGGAGCTCCGCTTTCTTTATTGGGTTCACACACACAGGAGCGGTGGCGGAAATCGCATGCATTTCGGACAGGAATCGCTCAGAATTCCTGTTCAAATTGCATGCGATTCTTTGCAGTGCGATTTGCACCCATTCATTTTGTATGGATGAAAATCACACTGCAAAGTATCGGTACTCGCTGTTAAAACAAAAAAAAATGGTATCGGTGCATCCCTAATAAGCAAGATCATGATTGGTTCCCTTTAAAAACAAAAACCTGAATAACATCCATGTTTTGTTATACCAAGATACCGAATAGTCATTAATTATCTGAAGTCCAAGCTACAGATAGATTTGCTCAAAGCTAAAGCTGCCTTTTTTTTTTTTTTTTGTTCTCCCTTTCTTATGAAGTATGCTTAATGACATTTAATGTCTTTGTGTGATCTCTCCACCTGAAGCCATACGAAGGACTTCGTCCGCAAGATCTGCGCCGTCTGAAGGACATGCTGATTGTGGAAACGGCTGACATGCTGCAGGCCCCCCTGTTCACTGCAGAGGCATTGCTCCGAGCACACGGTAATTATACTCCGCCATTGTGATGTACTATCTGAGGATCTAATTAAAAATAGGATATTGTACTGCTGTTTAAATACTCCAGTACAAGCTCTGCTGATGTCTAGGAAGCCCTGTGAAGCATGTAGGGAGGCCGTGTACTATTCCTTTCATTATCTCAGACTTTATGATTCATCATCGCACCCTTTTCCTTTCACTTTCATGCTGATACTTAGTGAAACTCCGTTTTTTCTTTTTTTTCTTCCAAGAATAATTCAACTTTAGCATAAATATGAATTCCAGTTATGGATATTTTATACAGTTACACTGTATATGTATATACTAGGGTTGCACTCGTTTAAATGCTCCGATACCTGAAACCGATACATTGCGGTGCAATTTGAGCCCTTTCAAAATGAACAGGCTCAAATCGCACTGCAAACAATTGCATGTGATTTTATTTTATTTTTATTACATTTTTATTGCAAAGTCCCCTCCCGCTGCCTGTAAAAGCAATCCAGCAGCTAATCAGCCAATAGGGTGGCTTTTACAAAAAAGGAACTCGCTGCCCAAAACAAAAGATTCCCGGGATCAGGGGCGTTGCTAGGGCTACAAAAGATCTGGGGTTAGAGCCCATAGCAGCGTAGTAAAGAGAGTCATACGCTTGGGCGGACATATACATGTATATACAGTAATATACGTGTGTGTGTGTGTGTGTGTGTATATATCCCCAGAGAGCCCCTCACTTACATCAGGGTCCCCAGAGAGCCTCCCCGTTGCATCAGGGTCCCCAGAGAGCCTCCCCGTTGCATCAGGGTCCCCAGAGAGCCTCCCCGTTGCATCAGGGTCCCCAGAGAGCCTCCCCACTTGCATTAGGGTCCCCAGAGAGCCTCCCCACTTGCATTAGGGTCCCCAGAGAGCCTCCCCACTTGCATTAGGGTCCCCAGAGAGCCTCCCCACTTGCATCAGGGTCCCCAGAGAGCCTCCCCACTTGCATCAGGGTCCCCAGAGAGCCCCCCACTTGCATCAGGGTCCCCAGAGAGCCTCCCCTCCCCTTGGGGGACCCCTGCAGAGATTCGGGGAGCTATAGCCCCAAAAGCCACACCCTAGCGACGCCACTGCTCGGGATGATGCCTGTAGCTGAATCTTGGTATAGACCCTTCAACCTAAGGACATCCTATGGTCAGGAAGTGGTTAAAGGGTTAGTTCACCTTTACAGAAACAAATCTAAAGGTGGCCTAATGCTGAACACCCAACCCTTGCCCCCCAGTCCCCACTGTATTTCTTCCCAGAGGTTGCCGAGCTGTCAGCACCACCGGAGCCATTTCAGCGTCTGGGAATTTGAAATCCCTCTTCTCTGCAGAGCTTCCAGGACAGACCAGATCGATTCACTGTGACCAATCGGAATCAATCTGGTCTATTCCAGGAAAGCGCTGCATGGAGAGGGGGATTTCAAATCCCCCAGACAGCTGAATCGGCTGTGGGGGCGCTGACGACTCAGCAAACCTGGAGGTAAGTACAGCAGGGACCCGGAGGGATTCGTTCACCTTCGCATTTTTTTCTGTAAAAGTGAACTAACATTTTATTGTTATTTTAGATGTACATGAGAAATGCATGTTAATAGCCTAATGAAAATAATATCTGTGTGCATTAATACTATGAAGGGGATTTACTAAGACTAGAGCACACAGAATCTGGTGCAGCTGTGCATAGTTACTGATGAGCTTCTAGGTTTTGGGCTCGGTTCCCACTGGTGTGATGTGAGAACCACAGCGATTCCTGTGCAGGCTCCCGCATCGCATATGAATCGCAGACAGTTCACATCCTTCTCTGCGAACCGATGTGGGTGTCAATATGAAGTTAATGACACTCCCAAATTAGTTTGTAGAATGTAGTGTGAACTGTGGCATGGAATTGCATGGGTCTGAACCCCCCATGCGATCCGATTCCAGTGCAGAAATAAAAAAGGGTCCTGCACCATTGTGATGCGATTTCAGCCATGCAAACTGGCTGAATTTGCATTGCACAGACATCGTATGTGATGTGCACAGCAATTCGGTGCAAATCACATTCAATCGCAATGTCTAGCATCGCACCAGTGTGAACCCAGACTCATTGTCAAAGCTTAATTTAACAAGCTGAAGTTAGACGCTGATTGGTTACTATGCAGAGCTGCACCAGATTCTGTGTGCACTGAGTAAATCTTGCCCTGTGTCACAATGTATAGTTTGTAACTTTTATATGTATATGGGGTCAGTTTTATTGGCTCCTTTTGTATACAGTTTGTTTCTTAAATTTTGCTGATTTAATGCAAATCTAATTGACAGCACGTAATTGTTTTGAAAGCAGAAGACTCTCTGCAATGCCCAGATTGCTCGTTTGTTAGACCATGTGATCTTTTGCCTAGGCTTAATATGCCTGATGAAGGGGTCCTGCGTGGCTCCAAAACATTGCACTTGTTCTTTTGTGATGTTATCTTTCTACAGTAAAAGCTTTGGACAACATTTGAAGATCCATGGTGTGCTGGCGAATATGTGCATATAGGTCACACGAGGTGGCAGTTTATTTGTTCACAGCAGGAAAGGGAAATTAAAGTGTTTGTAACCCTAAAATAAAAAAATCCTGTTCCCCTATAGCAGGTTAAACAGCACAGTGCTTGTGCTCTCTAACCTGCCCCTTGGGAAGCTGTAAAAAACCTGGCTGATACTGGCAGTTTCTGCCCTCCCCTCTGTAAACTGACCTCAGTTTATCATGACTGCTGAGCCCTGGCGCATCGTGGTCAGTTTATGTGCCTCCGTCAGCGGCAGCTCTGCTCTCTGCTCTCCTCCCTGCCTGTCAGCTCGGAAGTCTTTGTCTCTTAAGGTTTTGAGGCTGATGTTTGGTAACTTTCCTTTGGTAACCTAACCTTCAGCTCCCTCCTAGATATTTTTTATGGGATTAAGGTCTGGAGACTGGCTAGGCCACTCCAGGACCTTAATGTCGTTCTTTTTGAGCCACTCCTTTGTTGCCTTGGCTGTGTGTTTTAGGTCATTGTCATGCTGGAATAACCATCCATGACCCGTTTTCAATGCCCTGGCTGAGGGAAGGAGGTTCTCACCCAAGATTTGACTGTACATTGCCCCGTCCATTGTCATTTTGATGCAATGAAGTTATCCTGTTCCCTTAGCAGAAAAACACTCCCAAAGCATAATGTTTCCACCACCGGTAGGATGGTATTCTCGGGTTCCTCCTCCTCCAAACACGGCGAGTTGAGTTGATGCCGAATAGAGCTCGATTTTGGTCTCATCTGACCACAACACTTTCACCTAGTTCTCCTCTGAATCATTCAGATGTTCATTAGCAAACTTCAGGCAGGCCTGTACATATGTTTTTCTTCAGCAGGGGGACCTTCTGGACGCTGCAGGATTTCAGTCCTTCATGGCACAATTGTCTTCTTGGTGACTAAGGTCCCAGCTACCTTGAGATCATTGACAAGATTCTCCTGTGTAGTTCTGGGCTGATTCCTCACCGTTGCCATCATCAATGAAACTCCACGAGGTGAAATCTTGCATGAAGCCCCAGACCGAGGGAGACGGACAGTTATTTTGTGTTTCTTCCATTTGCGAATAATCGCACCAACTGTTGTCACCCTTTCACCAAACTTCTGTGGACAGGTGTCTTTTATACAGGAAACAAGCTGAGATTAGGAGCACTCCCGTTTAGAGAATGCTCCTAATCTCAGCTCGTTACTTGTATAGAAGATACCTGGGAACCAGAAACCTTGCAGATTGATAGGGGATCAAATAAGTAAGTAAAGGAATATGAATATATATATATATATATATATATATATATATATATATATATATATATATATATATATATATATATATATATATATATATATATATATATATATAATATATTTTTTCAGTATCATACTTACCTCGGTGGATGCTGCATCGGTCCACCCCCACCCCCCCGGTGCCTCTGCACTGAGAACCAGTCGATCGAACACCGTCGATGGCTCGGTCCTCACATCTTCCCGTGCAGAGAGTTGCTGATTGTCAATCAGCAGCTCTCCGCTCTGCTCTTCCTCACTCACTGGATTGCTGAGCTGTGGAGGGGTGGGCAGTGGCCATCTCTGGCTCTCAGCGGCTCGCTGAGAGGCTGAGAGAGGGGGTCAGTCCAGGCACCTGGCGGATCCTGGCTTCCATTGTCGAGATGCCGCAGTGCCTGGTCTAATTTCTGTGACATCAGCAGAGAGCGGACTTCAGACCACTCTCTGCTTAAAGCGGGTTACAGGAGTTCAAACGAGCTTTGGCTGGACATCTCCTTTTTAAAATGCTAATCAATTCATAACTTTTTTGAAATGCATTTTTCTGGATATTTTTGTTGTTATTCTGTCTCTCACTATTAAAATAAATCTACCACTAAAACTATAGACTGATCATTTCTTTGTCAGTGGGCAAACATACAAAATCAGCAGAGGATCAAATACTTTTTTGCCCGCACTGTACCTTTTATGTGATGTATCTTCAGGCCAGTCACATGACTCCTGGACGCTCTCCTACTCCGACCCAGGGCTACAGTGGGAGGGGCCGAGTGGTTAGCTCGGTGGTAACGTGACTCCTGGCTGACGTCGGAGGGAAACCTTGGCCCCTCCCGCTGGAGCCCTGAATCACTCTGAGAGCGTCTGGGAGTCAGGTGACCGACCTGAAGATGCATTACAAAACAGTATTTGGATGCATCAATTTTAACAAACAATTACACAGTGCAGGATGGCAGCTTAAAATGGGGGGGCTGGCAGTGAATAATTTAATGTAGGGTTTCAAACCCTTTAAAGAGATATTTCGCTGCATTTTGAGTCTCTTTACAAGGACTAAATGGCTACAAAGTAGGGGGACATGGTAGGGGGGGAGGGGACACTGTGTCTTTAACCATAATGATTTTACTGTTTGTTTGTTTTTTTGTTTTTTTTATCTAAGCTCCGCCCACCACATTTAGTGATTAGAAATTTTAAATCCTCAAGGTGCTCGGTAAGCACCTAATGTTACTATGGAAACTGGAAATCTTGAATATTGATGACAGATTAAGACCGATAGGCCAGTCCAGAATTACTATTTTGCTTTTAGTGACTCTGGACAGATTTGTGTTTTCTCAGAGGCATTTTCGCATTTGCTTATTATTGATTTTTCCACTACATCAAGTGGAAGAGAATACTGCCAGATTACAGCTACCTCCTTTTACTTTTAAAAACTAAGACTGGAGTGTATCAAGAATGCAATAAAAGTTCAATTGGGGGCCAATTTAAGTTTAAATAAGAAAAAAGTAGAAAAAAAAAAATAAGGTAGGCTGTAGTACTCGCCTGGCTGGCACTTGTTGCCTACAATACATCATTTTCATCACAAAATGGTTTTTACCCTGGAAGACTGAGGACATCCTGTAAGTGCTGGCCATCACAGGTCCACAACCTTTGACAGTAGTTCACAATCCCTTGCAGGTTGCTCCACTAGGAGGTTACCCTAGACCAGTGATGGCGAACCTTGGCACCCCAGATGTGCATCATGGGAAATGTAGTTCCAAAACATCTGGGGTGCCAAGGTTCGCCATCACTGCCCTAGACCCTGTACCTGACAACTATGGGGGTCGGCAACTCATCGATTTCGGTTAAGTGAGGGGTAGACCGCAACACTTCCTTGCCGACCCTCAGAACTTGGACAGGAGGGGCGGTGATGGCACCATTTACTGGCATTATTACCCTTTCTTTCTTTAGCTGCTGAAAGCCACCACTCCTCTTTTCTCTCCCACCAGTATTCAGCGGCTGCAGGAGGAAAGGGGATCAGTAGCGGTAAATGCCGCCTCTCCTGTCCCTCCTCTTTCAGGTGCCTGGCTCCCTGTGTGCTTCCCGTGTCCCCCCTCCTCTCCCTGCAGCCCTGCCAGCTTCCCTCCTTTCCCGCCAGCTGCTGCGCGGGATGTTTCAGGAGGAGAGCACGGAAGAAGCTGGTAAATATGTCCTTAGTCCCTTTCTTTGTCTCAAAAGTGAGACATCAGGTGACTGTTAAAACCCCTGATATTTCACGAAAGCCCTGAATCTTGGATCCTAATAAAAATTGTGAAAAAATGATATTGAAAAAATTATAATTAAAAAATACAATTATAAAAAGTAAAAAAAATAAAAACAATTGTAAAAAATAAATTGCCAATAAAAAAAAAAAAAAAAAAAAACTCCTGTAACCATCCACTGCCCTACTGACACCAACCTCTGCACTATCGACACTGTCCATACACCGTCCACTGACCTACTGACTGACACTGTCCACTTTTAAGGTAGTTTAAGTTTGTTTTTACAATGACATTTGTTTTTTTACATTTTTTTCTACTATTACTATTTAGTTAATTTCTTTTTTTTTAAAAAAAGGGTGTTGAACCCCGGTGATCTTTGATCTCTTTAATGTTGTTTAGGTAGATCTCTGCCTCTCAAAGGTTGCCTACCTCTGAGAGTAGCCCATCATCTTTTGTGGGGAGCTCTGGTGAACAATGGATGATTCCTTAGACCCTGTAGCTTGGCCCCCTTTAGGGTCTTCATTTAGCTGGCAATACAGAAGGACTACTACCTCTGTTACAATAGCATACCATCCCTTGTGGGGTGCTCTGGTGAATACAAGGTAATTAAACCCTGCCACTCAGCCCTCTTTGGGGCCTACATTCATTTGGCAACACGGAGGGTAGACTACTTTTGTGACCATATCTCATCATCTCTTGCGGCTTGCTCTAGTGAACACCAGGCAATTCCTTAGACCCTGCACCTCGGCCCTTTTTTGGGCCTATATTCGCCTGCCTTTTTGATAGTAGCCTATTATACCTTGCAGGATGCTCTGGTGGGACACTGGACAATTCCTTAGACCCTGCACCTCGGCCTTCTTTAGGGCCTTCATTCTCCTGGCAATACAGAGTGTCTGCTACCTCTGTAACAGCAGCTAATCATCCCTTGGAATGCTCTGGTAGACACTAGATGATTCTTTAAACCAGGGGTCTCCAAACTTCCTAAACAAAGAGCTAACTTACTGTCCTTCGGGCTTTAGGGGAGCCAGACTGTGGCCAGTGGGAGTAGAAACATCCCTAGAGTCAATGTCCATACATTATATCCCATCATTGATTTATAGAGGGAAGAATAGTGCACTATTGGTGTCAGTTGGAGGAATAGTGCCCCATTAATGGTGTGCCCCATCACTGGTGTAAGTTGGAGAAATTATATCTTATTGATGGTGTCAATGGGAGGAATGGTATCTCATAATTGGCACCAGTTAGAGAAATAAAGACTCCTTGATGGTGTCTGTGGGAAGAGTGGTGCCTCATCATTGGTGTCAGTGAGAGGAACGGTACCCCATCATTGGTGTCCGTTGGAGGAATAGTGCACCAGGGCCTTGATAAATGCAACCAAAGGGCTGCATCTGCCCCCCGGGTCACAGTTTGGAGACCACTGCTTTAGATCATAGGCCTCTGCCCTCATTAGGGCCTACATTTTTCCTTCCTGGTGACAAGATGGTCTACTACCTTTGTGACAGTAGCCCATCATGCTTTGCAGGATGCTCTGGTGAACACTGGATGATTCCTTAGACCCTGCACCTTGGCCCCCTTTAAGGTCTCTATGCACCTGGCGATACAGAAGGTCTACTACCTCTGTGACAGTAGCTCATCATCCACAATATATATAAGGTGCAGCGCAGATAATAGGTGTCACAGTATATCATCAGTCCATAGTTAGAAACCAATGTCCTTGAGTCACAGGGAGAGGTGATGTAGAGAGACGTCTCTTGTGTAGAGACAAATTAAGTAATCCTCCAATAAGTGAATGAGCCCTCCACTAACACATACAATTTGCGCTCACCTCACAATTTTGACCCCTGAATCAACAGAAAAGGTCAAATGCGCTGTTTCCCTCTATCCTGGAAACGAGGATGAAATGAATGGATCTCTGCCGTACCAGCGGTCACAGATGCATACCGTTGTCCATGCAAAAATATAGGACAAATCTAAGTGCTCTCCGTTTTTGGTTAAAAACATAACGCACTTTCTTTATTAAGAAAGACTCACATCTTCCTCTTGGATCATGCAACAAATAAAATTACAACTGGATGCCGGTAATCCCTTCCTTGCGAGTGGCTCCTTTGAATTTGGATAGCAGTTGTGTCAGTTGGAGGAATAAAGCCTCATTAACGTTGTCAGTGAGAGGAATGGTACCCCATCATTGGTGTCAGTTGGAGGAATAAAGCCTCATTAATGTTGTCAGTGAGAGAAATGATACCCCATCATTGGTGTCAGTTGGAGGAATAAAGTTCCATTGATTTTGTCAGTGGAAGGAATGGTGCGCCATCATTGAGGTCAGTGAGAGGAATGGTACCCCATCATTGGTGTCAGTTGAAGGAATAGTGCACCAGGGCCTTGATAAATGCAACCAAATGGCCGCATCTGGCCCCCGGGCCACAGTTTGGAGACCACTGCTTTAGATCATAGGCCTCAGCCCTCATTAGGGCCTACATGTTCCTGGTTGACACCTTTTGTGACCGTAGCCCATCATCCTTTGCAGGATGCTCTGGTGAACATTGGAAGATTCCGTAGACCCTGCACCTTGGCCCCCATTAGTGTCTTCATGCACCTGGCGATACAGAATGTCTACTACCTCTGTAACAGTACCTCATCATCCCTTGGAGTTGCTTTGGTGGACACTGGGTGATTCCTTAAACCATACACCTCAGCCCTCATTAGGGTCTACATTTTTCTGGTGAAACAGAGGGTCTACTACCTTTTGTGACAGTAACCCATCATCCTTTGCAGGATGATCTGGTGAACACTGGAAGATTCCTCAGACCCTGCACCTTGACCCCTTTTAGAGTCTTCATTTTTAGATACATTTTTATTTAAATTTTGACTAGCGTGTATCTTTTAAAAATAAGCAGCCACCTAGGGGTATGCTTTAAAATAAACCATAACAACGAATCAGAAATCCGCTTTTCATATTTCCGCTAGCACTCTGTTATTACATAAACTAATTTGTCTTGCTTTATTGCTTCACGGAATATGATTGATAATGGTAATAAGACAGAGAGACTGCGCTTCCTGCAGACCATGATCTCTGAAGACTGAGCTGATTATCCCCAAGCTCGGTGCAATGTGCCACTATCGCAGGCTGTAGATGCTATCGCAGGGATGCAGGGACGAGTCTCACGTTGCCTTAGTGATGTTGCTGTAACCCAGTAACACAGTTGGCTGCCTCTCGCCGGGCTGCTGCTGGATTGTGCAAGTCATTAGCAAAGGAATGTGTTTTTGTTTCTGAAGACCTGTTCACTTAAGGATAATGACACAGACACGGATCCCTCCTTGTGGATAATTGTCTGCCGCGCCGAGAGACGCGGAGAACGTAATTTGCTCCTTGGAATCGTTTCACAAAGCAGTGACATCTGTATTATGGCAGTGGTCTGTATCAGCAGTGGTCAACTATCTCAAAACGGGTCCTCAAGTGTGGCCCCTGACTTCACCAAAGGGCCACACAATAATATTTAATGAAGGCTAGGCTAAAGTAACCCAGCAGAACCAGCATACACTCAACAAGCAATGGTCTAGGACCACAGGCATGCTACTAGAGCTAATCGGGGACTGCAGAAGATGGTCAGACTGTGAACATGCTATAGGGCTTATTGAAGATTGGTGACATGCTTCAGGAAACACACAATATGAAGCTGCTAGAGATCATTGCTACTACATCCCCTTTACAAATAGATGCCCCCACATTTGTGCTCGGAACAGCACCCTAAAATAATTACTTATTTCTCCCAGCAAGATCCATTATAGAAGAGCCAAGGGAAAAAAAATAAGCATTTATTGGATGGAACCCATTTTACAGAATGTTCGTCTTTATTAACTACAGGTCCTTTATATAGTGCAAACTATTTACACATTGCTTTTGTTTTTTATTATTAACATTATTATATAGTAGACATGTGGAATTCGTTTCGTTCCGAATTCGTTTTTTCACGAATTTCGACAAATTCGTTAATTCGGAAATATCCGAATTAACGAAAACCCGTTTAACGAATTTTTCATAATATTCATAAATTTGTAAATTCGTACATTTGGAAATTCGGAAATCCTGAAATAAAAATGAATTAATAATAACTTAACTATTACCAACTATTAAATTATAGGTATTGTAATTTCCTTTCAAATTTGGCTGTTAGTGAACGTAACAAATACAAATTTATCCAAAGTTAAGAATTATCCGAAATAACGAATGCCGTATCCAAACAAATGGAAGTAATAAATTAATAATAACAATAATATTAATAAAAAAACTTTTTATTATTAATTTGTTCCGTTCCATTTGTTTAGATGTGGCATTCAGTATTTCGGATAATTCGTAACTTCGGATAAATTTGTATTCGTTACGTTCCCTAACAGCCAAATTTGAAAGGAAACTATAATACCTATAATTTAATAGTTAGTTACTATTTCAGATTTTCGGGTTTTCAAATTTCCAAATTTCTGAATTTACTAATTTATGAATGTACGAATTTATGAATTGCGATCATAACAAATAACCCAAAAAACGAAAACAAACAAATTTTTTGGCAGTGCACATGTTTATTATATAGGATTTATATAGTGCAGTGCTTTTACAAAATAAAGGACACAGTAGGGTTGCACCGACACCAGTTTTTTTTTTTTTTTTTTTTTTAAGACCGAGTGCAAGTACCGATACTTTTTAGTTTCATGTTTTTATTTATTTTTTTAGGACTAAATGCACAGATTTCACTTGCAAAATACATCAGTTTCAGTTTTTATGTGCATTTAAGTTTTTACCGCCTATTCACATGTGTGGACCAGCCTCAGTGCGATTTAAAAAAAAGTCCTGTGCGATTTTCAGTCCAGTTCAGGTGCGATTTCTAATCTCATACACTACAATTCTGATTGTAATCGCACCTGAACCCAGGCTGTGAAATTCCACTGCAAAGTGGCCCGCACATATGTGAACTGCGTCTGAAGGTATTGGTTTTAGTATCTGAGCTTTTGCACAAGTAAATGCTTAGTATTGGCACCGATACCGGTATCAGTGCAACACTAGGAGACAGTACAGTTGGGGTCCTTTCACACAGGCTTTTTTTCCTGTTGGTTTTTTACCCATCCTTGTCCGTTCAGGAAGCCTAAAATGGATGTAAACAGATAAATGATCAATTTTTTGCATCTACTTTTGCATTGGGTCATAGAAGCCAGCCCCCACCGGCGTCCTAATAACCAATGACTTATCCCTGCTGTCAGCAGCAGGGATGAGATTCCTCCCCCTGCATTGTAAGCAGCATGAAATGCCAGACATTAATGCAGAACAATACTCGCCTCGGCTCCAGTGATTCAGCGTCTCCGAGCTCCCCACCCAGCCACTGACAACTTTGGGCGGGTGGCTTCTGGGTCTCAATCGCTGCATGCTGTCTTTGGCATGGCAGAGATGTCACTCCTGCACGTGAGTGGAAGTGCAGTCAGATTCAGGATTGCCAAATTTGTACAATGAGCTGCGTGTGCGTGGCTCCACTGTAGCAGGGGTCTCAAACTGGCGGCCCTCCAGCTGTTGCAGGAACTAAAAGTCCCATCATGCCTCTGCCTGTTGTAGTCATGCTTGTTACTGTCAGCCTTGCAATGCCTCATGGGACTTGTAGTTCTGCAACAGCTGGAGGGCCACCCGTTTGAGACCTGTGGTATAGAGGGTAGACAGGCAGGTAGGTAGCTTTATTGCTGAAGAGACAAAGCATGTCTCTTCTGCATTAAAAATCCTGTCTGTTTGCCAATTTTACTGCCTTAGCCTAGAGTTCAACTAATGACAGCTCTTGAAATACCCCAATTTCTGGGTTAGAGGGAGAGTAGACACACTCTCTGCCCTCTCCTCCTGTGAACAGCTCTTGGTACTTGAGCAACATTCAGATGGGGTAAAGGGGGGACTGTATGTGCCTAGGTAAATATACTGTGTGTGTGTTATCTATCTCTATCTATCTAATCTCTATCTCTCTATCTATCTATCTATCTATCTATCCATCTATCTATCTATCTATCTATCTATATATATATTCTCACAAAAGTGAGTACACTCCTCACATTTTTGTAAATATTTTGTTACAGTGTATCTTTTCATGTAACACCACTGAAGAAATTACACTTTGCTACAATGTAAAGTAGTGAGTGTACAGCTTGTACAACAGTGTAAATTTGTTGTCCTCCTAAAATAACTCGACAAGCAGCCATTATTGTCTAAACCGCTGGCAACAAAAGTGAGTACACCCCTAAGTGAAAATGTCCAAATTGGGCCCAATTCGCCATTTTCCCTCGTTAGTGTTACAAGGTCTCAGGTGCGAATGGGGAGCAGGTGTGTTAAGTTTGGTGTTATCGCTCTCACTTTCTCATACTGGTCACTGGAAGTTCAACATGGCACCTCATGGCAAAGAACTCTCTGAGGATCTGAAAAAAAGAACTGTTCTTCATAAAGATGGCCTAGGCTATAAGAAGTTTGCCAAGACCCTGAAACTGAGCTGCAGCACGTGGGCCAAGACCATACAGCGATTTAACAGGACAGGTTCCACTCAGAACAGGCCTCGCCACGGTCGACCAAAGAAGTTGAGTGCACGTTCTTAGCTTCATATCCAGAGGTTGTCTTTGGGAAATAGATGTATAAGTGCTGCCAGCATTGCTGCAGAGGTTGAAGGAGGGGGGGGGGGGGTCAGCCTGTCAGTGCTCAGACCATACTCCACACGCTGCATCAAATTGGTCTGCATAGCTGTCGTTCCCCTAAAGGAAGCCTCTTCTAAAGATGATGCACAAGAAAGCCCACAAACAGTTTGCTGAGGACACGCAGACTAAGGACATGGATTACTGGAACCATATCCTGAGGTCTGATGAGACCAAGAGAAACTTATTTTGTTCAGATGGTGTCAATTGTGTGTGGCGGCAACCAGGTGAGAAGTACAGTCAAGCCTGGTGGTGGGAGTGTCATGGTCTGGGGCTGCATGAGTGCTGCCGACACTGGAAAGCTACAGATCATTGCGGGAACCATGAATGCCAACATGTACTGTGACATACTGAAGCAGAGCATGATCCCCCTCCGTTCGGTACTGGGCCGCAGGGCAGTATTCCAACATAACGACCAAAAAAACACCCCCAAGATGACAACTGCGTTGCTAAAGAAGCTGAGGGTAAAGGTGATGGACTGGCCAAACATGTCTCCAGATCTAAACCCTATTGAGCATCTGTGGGTCATCCTTAAATTGAAGGTGGAGGAGCGCAAGGTCTCTAACATCCACCAGCTCTGTGATGTCATCATGGAGGAGTGGAAGAGGACTCCAGTGGCAACCTGTGAAGCTCTGGTGAACTCCATGCCCAAGATGGTTAAGGCAGTGTTGGAAAATAATGGCGGCCACACAAAATATTGACACTTTGGGCCCAATTTGGACATTTTCACTTAGGGGTGTACTCACTTTTGTTGCCAGCGGTTTAGACATTAATGGCTGTGTGTTGAGTTATTTTGAGGGGACAGCAAATTTACACTGTTATACAAGCTATACACTCACTACTTTACATTGTAGCAAAGTGTCATTTCTTCAGTGTGTCACATGAAAAGATATAATAAAATATTTACAAAAATGTGAGGGGTGTACTGAATTTTGTGAGATACTGTATATATACAAAGTATGTGCAAATACTACATTGCAGAAAGTCAGTATTTGATTAGGTACTTCTGCAAGCTCCAGCTGTGCTGCCTTCTTTACACTAGAACTTTGCATGCTTATTTGAATGAAACTCGTACACAACATGACCAGTTATCCTATAGTCGTATTATAAAAGGAATAAAGGAAGTAAATTCCATTTTAGTTTCCCCCTGTTCAGGTTAAAATAGAGATGTATTTGGCTAAATTTCAAGAGAATGTAAAATAGTAGAGGTGGATATAGCTAAATATATTTTGCGCATTTTGGTTGTGAAATAAAATTTTTCCACCTGGATTTCAACATGACTTCTATGGGGTTTCATGTTGGTGGCGACAACAGTTGCAAAATTCGCCCATCAGTATGGTGACAATGACCTGCCTATGAATGGTCTAGCTGCTAGGCCATTATAGTTCTTGTGCATGTAAAGGCAGGTGTTCCAATACGTTTGGTAATATGGAAACGGAACAAGGGTGCACCCATCGCTTCAGGCAAAAAAATGGGACACACCCGATGCAAGGTGCTAATCCCGGTGTTCTGACGGATAGTGTCTGCCTATCGTATAGTGTCTGGGCCATGCTGCGCAGGCACAGCGCTTGCGCAGTACGGAGGACAAGTAGATTCGGAAAATCTGCAAAGATGAACGGCGCCTGCGCCGTGAGTCGAGGTGCAAGCCCCACCATCCAAGTGGACATAGGGCTGCACAAAGTTAGGCCCCTTTCACACTGGGGCGTTTTTCAGTACAGCGCTAAAAATTGCGCCTGTTCACCGCCTGAAAAAATCCAGCTCCTTTAACTCCAGTGTGAAAGCCGGCTGGCTTTCACACTGGAGCGGTGCGCTAGCAGGACGGCAAAAAAAGTCCTGCTAGCAGCATCTTTAGAGCGGTATAGGAGCGGTGTGTTCACCGCTCCTATACCGCTCCTTCCCATTGATTAGAATGGGAAACCGCGGCAATACTGCCGCAAAGCGCCGCTACGGCGGCGCTCTGCGGGGGTGTTTAACCCTTTTTTCGGCCGCTCGCGGGGGGATAAAACCACACCGCGAGTGGCTGAATACCGCGGTTAAAACGACGGTAAAGCAGCGCTAAATATAGCGCTGCTTTACCGTCACCGTGGCTCCCGCCCCAGTGTGAAAGGGGCCTTAGAGAGCCCCTTGCGTTGTACTCTAATTTCCCACATTGAGGTTGAGGGCTTCCTCCTTTACATATTTTGTGCTAAAAATCATCTCTCTGCCATTGTAGAAAGTTTTCCGTTGTAGCGATGATATAGCTGCTCTCTGTATTTCCCTGAAGATAGAAAAATAAATACAATATCTCCTATAAATTTCCCTCTGCACAAATCAGGATGGCATTGTGGTTCCCTGTGCCGTGGTTAAACATAAATATCCGATTATACAAAGCTGGGCAGACCTGCTCGCTGTAGCTACCGGCCTCGTTGGCTGATAAATAGCCCTGATCCGCGGTGCTGAGAAGGTTACTCTGGGTACCGTTTATATTCCGACACCGCGGGAATCCATCTTTTCTGGAGAGAACTCTGGCGTTTGCGATAATTTATGACTCGCCTGCAAATGTAATTCGTCTGAAGAGAAAACGAATTAATCTCCAAAATAGAAACAATTAGGTGAGTGGTAATACCTTGGGCGTGGGATGTAGCTAATTTGCACTTTCTGTAGGGTATATTTAACTTGAAAGAATAACAACAAATCCTCTCTGTACAGTGTAATGAGCAGTTTGTAAATCATTTTGCTAGGAGATTTGCACATATAATTACAGGAGAGCTCCAGACACGGCACCAAATTCCGTCATGAATATGCAAAGCGATAAGCTGTTTATCTGTTTCTGCTTTGTGGTTTTTGATGTTCTGTTTGAAAGAAAAAAAAAAAAAAAAAGAATTTTCCAGGAATTGTTTGGCCTTGTATCAGGAAATGAGGTCCGACTTGGACTACTTCCTGTTCTGCCTGTACAGATCACTCTCTATTAAGAAAATTGCTGTTGTACTTAAAGCGGTATTAAACCCAAAAGCAAAAATGCCCCCCTGAAGGAGCACAGGGGGCACCTTTGGACAGCCACATTGTCTGTCAGTCTGGGGGGAGGAGGGGTGTTAGATGTACAAGCAGATTTAAATACACTAACAAACTAAAACCAAACTCCAGCTAACACTTTATAAACCGTTATCCAGCACGGGCCCTGAAGGTCTGGCACTGTAAGCCGGACCTTCACAGCACATGCGCAGATGATCTCATCAGCTGCATGCACTCTGAATATCTCCTAACCGTTTAGGACAGGGATCCTCAAACTACGGCCCTCCAGCTGTTGCGAAACTACACATCCCATGAGGCATTGTAAAACTCTGACATTCACAGACATGACTAGGCATGATGGGAATTGTAGTTCCTGAACAACTGGAGGGCCATAGTTTGAAGACCTATGGTTTAGGAGATATTCACAGTACCTACAGGTAAGCCTTATTATAGGCTTACCTGTAGGTACAAGTGGTGTAATAGAGTTTACAACCACTTGCCACCCACCATATAGCAGAATGACGGTGGCAAAGTGGATTCAATATCCTGCCTGGGCGTCATATGACGTCCTCTGGATATTAAGCCGATGTGCGCCCCCAGTGCCCACAGCTTTTAAATCTTCTTTTTACATTAAAATATTGCCACTGTATACCTTTTTTGGGTGATCTGTATTCCAAGGTCAGTGATAAACTGCACAGTTTCTCCGGTGCCGAGAGTTCAGATAGGAGATTTCCACTACAGCCTGTATACACGCCCACATGTGTGATGCCAATATCATGTGACCTGGCTAGCTTTGAGAACAAGTAAATGTTCTCTCCAGCATAAAAGACACAACTGAGCGGGTGCAGGTTGGCTACTGTCTGTATGTTGGTAGACAATGCAAGAATTCCCCACCAACCTTGGGCAATGGTTTGCCAGGGTGATTTGATATTCAAAAAATAAAGGAACTTACAGCAGCTCTTACAGACTAGGCTTCAGACCAAAATGGAACAAATTCAAATATTCCTGTAGATGCCCAACAACTACCTTGAAAGACTAGGCCTGCACCTAGTTAAAGGCATTTCTCGTTGTCTTGTATCTGATCAGAAATGGACCGCCTTGGTAAGTTACGTTTCACATCTGATCCCAATTTTTGTGAATGTGTGGTAGTTTACAGGTATGCCTCAATTAGGGTGTTTAGGTAGGGGTAGGTACCATCATCCTTATTATTCTATAGGAAGGGAAAGCCTGGGGCTGCCCCAAGCATACCCCTGGCCAGAAGTGGAGGATTTTGAGCTATCTTGGTCCCCAAGGATTTAGGCAGAAATATATTAATAATGAAAATGTATTAGTAGAAAAGCACAATTAAAAACAATAAGTGAAAATCATATTCACAATACAATCAATTACAGCCATGCATAATGTTACAAAGTTGCAGAAGACATGTTGATGAACCCCAATATTGACATGGGGCATCAGATACAATAAATCTTGGTGACAGTTCTCCTCCACATGTTTCGCAGCATATGCTGCTTCTTCAGGAGAAGCCAAACATTGTTATCCAGGAGAGCTACAGCTGCCAAAAAGCAGGATAGAGGCACCCAAAGGTAATTCCGCCCCCCATGGCAGACACGGGAGACACTGGGGAACGCTGGGCTCTAGTATGTCTAGGTATCCGTTGGAACACCACGGGATCGGAGAGGAGAGGCTCAGAGTAGATTCTTTTAAATGATGTTAAAGGGAGCACTTTCAGAATATTACTCGCTGGTGAGAGTTGTATGGATGTTTCCATAGAAGTTATCCCAACAAGATCAAGGCCCCACATGCTGCCTCAACACTTGTGTATCCCAGGGAGCGGCCACCTGAATAAGTGGTAGGTCACAACCTCTTACCCCTTCCTTTCCTCCCAACTGACCCAACACCTCCCCCCGCCTTCCTTTTTTTTTTTTTTTTTTTATATCTTTTTATGGGATATTTTCCCTTTGAATGGAAGCTGCACTTCCACCAACTACTTGTTTCTTCCAAAGAAAGTCCCAGCAGTCAAAATGATTATTGGGAATCCCCAGCAATAGTGGGTGGGGTGCAGCTGTCTGGGCAGGGCGTAAGAGATAAAGCCTAAGAACCTTATTGAGGTTTTTAGGGTTATCCCATACACCCAAAGTCCAGGACTGGTTAAATACTGTTTTTTCCCCACTAGGCCAATCCAATTGCGCAAATCTTCGTACAATTTAAAATACAGACAATCAAATTCAGGGTTCTTAGGAGATGCAAAGAAAAACCATTGTTGGCATTCTCTACATCATATTTCGCTATCTTAAGCACGACTGCATCTCAGGCAATTTATTTTGCTTGGTAATAAAGAGATCTTGGTATTTATTACAGCCTAGTAAGTTTTTGCTCTTTTGTAAGATGCATAAAATTATGAACAGCTGCCTTGAATTAATCTCCGAGCTGCACTCTGACGAGTTGGGGGTCTTATTCTTAAGAAATTGGATAATAAGAGTTTACTGAAAACACGGGTTTGTGATTGCCTCGGAGCGCCCGTTCCCAGCGTTCTTGGAAATGAGCAGTATTATATTAATTGCCATTATTAGGAGTTCTATTTAGGCTGCCATTGAGAAATGTGTAATGATTATTAGTCAATGTTGATAAATGTTATTAATAAGGATTTGTAATGGCTGCTGGCAGCCTCTAGCCCATCTGTCTTTGGAGACTTCACATTGCTAGCAGATGGCGTTACGTGTCAAGCGCCGTGCCAAACGGAGTCAAGTCTTGTTCGTTCTTGATTATTTTATTGTCATATCTTGGCAGATGATGCCGTTTAATTTAAATGGCGAAAGGCTAATTATCCAGAGAGGAAGAATGGACAGAAAAACGTTAAAGGGCAGGATGCATATCGAGCCGGAACTTCTCTGGGAAAGTGCAGGTTTAGGAAGCAACATGGAGTCACAGTGGTCACTTCCCTGCAAAAGGTGTCCCCTGTCCCCCATACTTACTTTCCAACAATTTCCCCTGCTGCTCTGTTCACCCCCCAGAGCAAAGGGAAGCAAAACCCTATGTAAAACAAGCCAGTCTGGTTGGGGCTTTACACAGAGCAGAGGACCCTTTCCTCTTGGCTACAGTTCTCTGGTTTGGCAATTTGCCACTCAGGTGACAGCTGTGTCCTTGGACCAACAGGACAGTCACATGCTTCCCCATACCCGGAAGCGGGGGATATTTCACTTAAAAGAGAGGTGCGGGATTTAGAAAAAAAAAAAAAATATATATATATATATATATATATATATATATATATATATATATATATATATACCGTATCTCACAAAAGACGAGTACACCCCTCAAATTTTTGTAACTATTTTATTCTATCTTTGCATGTGACAACACTGAAGAAATGACACTTTGCTACAATGTAAAGTAGTGAGTGTACAGCTTGTATAACGGTGTAAATTTGCTGTCCCCTCAAAATAACTCAACACACAGCCATTAATGTCTAAACCGCTGGCAACAAAAGTGAGCACACCCCTAAGTGAAAATGTCCAAATTGGGCCCAAAGTGTCAATATTTTGTGTGGCCACCATTATTTTCCAGCACTGCCTTAACCCTCTTGGGTATAGAGTTCACCAGAGCTTTACAGGTTGTCACTGGAGTCCTCTTCCACTCCTCCATGACAACATCACGGAGCTGGTGGATGTTAGAGACCTTTGCTCTCCTCCACCTACTGTTTGAGGATGTCCCACAGATGCTCAATAGGGTTTAGGTCTGGAGACATGATTGGCCAGTCCATCACCTTTACCCTCAGCTTCTTTTGCAAGGCAGTGGTCATCTTGGAGGTGTGTTTGGGGTCGTTATTATGTTGGAATACTGCCCTGCGGCCCAGTCTGTGAAGGGAGGGGATCATGTTCTGCTTCAGTATGTCACAGTTCATGTTTGGCAGTCATGGCTTGCTTAATGAATTGTAGCTCCGGTAGCACTCATGCATCTACAAACCATGACACTCCCATCACCATGCTTCTCTGTAGACACACTTGTCTTTGTACTCCTCACCTGGTTGCCGCCACACACGCGTGACACCATCTGAACCAAATAAGTTTATCTTGGTCTCATCAGACCACAGGATATGGTTCCAGTAATCCATGTCCTTAGTCTGCTTGTCTTCAGCAAACTGTTTCCAGACTTTCTAGTGCCTCATCTTAAGAAGAAGCTTCCTTCTGGGACGACAGCCATGCAGACCAATTTGATGCAGTGTGCAGCGTATGGTGTGAGCACTGACAGGCTGACCCCCCCCCCCCCCCCCCCCCCCACCCCTTCAACCTCTGTAGAAATGCTGGCAGCACTCATATTTCTATTTCACAAAGGCAACCTCTGGATATGACGCTGAGCATGTGCACTCAACTTCTTGGGTCGACCATGGCGAGGCCTGTTCTGAGTAGAACCTGTCCTGTTAAACCGCTGTATGGTCTTGGCCCCTGTGCTGCAGCTCAGTTTCATGGTCTTGGCAATCTTCTTATAGCCTAGACCATCTTTATGTAGAGCAACAATTTTTTTTTTTTCAGAGTTTTTTGCCATGAGGTGCCATGTTGAAATTCCAGTGACCAGCATGAGAGAGTGAGAGCGATAACACCAAATTTAACACACCTGCTCCCCATTTACACCTGAGACCTTGTAACACTAATGAGTCACATGACACTGGGGAGGGAAAATGGCTAATTGAGACAATTTGGACATTTTCACTTAGGGGTGTACTCAATTTTGTTGCTAGCAGTTTAGACATTAATGGCTGTGTGTTGAGTTATTTTGAGGGGACAGCAAATTTACACTGTTATACAAGCTGTACACTCACTACTTTACATTGTAGCAAAGTGTCATTTCTTCAGTGTTGTCACATGAAAAGATAGAATAAAATATTTACAAAAATGTGAGGGGTGTACTCACTTTTGCTGCTCCAAACTTGCCCCGCGGCACTGTGAAAGTTGAGGACTATCTCCGTACCCAAGGATTAGGCCAAAGTAACTATAAAATGTCAATGTGTTAAGAAGGAAAACATAATTAAAAACATTTTGTACAAAAGTACATAAACAGTTATTGCAGAATGGATATGAATGGTTCACAAAACAGGTAAACCTCACAAGTAGTGTCAGGAATTGGGATGTATGTCCTGACGTAATCCTCTACATGTTTCGCAGCTTTGGCTGCTTCTTCAGGAGGAGTCAACCATAAACATCTACAAAGATGAATACAATCTCATAGTTACATGATCAAAAATGTGTTTGTACATTAGAAGAACAGCTTTAATACAATGAACATAATGTATTGGAGATTTATATAGTCATGCATGAAGGCCCAATGGGGACATCAGACAGCACAAAAAAGAGGCACCCAGTGCGGGTAAATCCCCCCCATGGCGGACACGGGAGGCACTTGATGGTGCAATAGCTAAAATCGAAAAATACAATATTCTAATAGTGGGTATAAATGGTGGTCTGTGGACAAGAGCAAGCCTCGAGACGCAGCCAAAAAGAAGGAAAAGGAAAAGGGAGGGAAAGGAAAAGAAAAGGTAGAAAAGGAAGGAGGGTGAAGAAAGAAGATAAGAGAGGAGGGTGGGGTGGGGGAGGGGCACCAGGGGGAAGGACAAAGGGGGGGAGAGGGGAAGGTACACCACCCCCCCCCCCATCTTCTCTCTTCATCCTCCTTCCTTTTATACCTTTTCTTTTCCTTTCCCTCTCTTCCCCTCCCTTTTCTCCCCCCCCCCCTTCTCCTTCCTTTTTGCTGCTTCTCGATGCTTGCTCTTGTCTACAGGCCACCATTTATACCCACTATTAGAATATTGTATTTTTTGAAGTAGAACTTCTTTTTTTTTACAATTTTGATAGAACAATAGGAGGGAAACAACCAACATTTTTTTTTTTTTTCACAATCTGTCCCCTTGCAGAGATCTCCCTTCACTTCCTGTCCCTTCGCCAAACAGGAAGAGGAAATTAAGGGAATTCCTTGGGGACCCCCAGGTCACCAGAACTTTTTTTTTTCTTTTACTTTCACTTTTATAGATAATGATTAACAGGACTAACATGGGCACATACAGCAATACAAACTGAGAGGTATTCTAATCCCTTTTCACTCTATCCAAAACTAAAAAAAACAAAAAATTTGCCTTTAGTTATACTTTAATAATTGCTGGGTCATCCTTGTTCTTTACGCCCAGCAATAACCCGCACGTGCCATTGATATATAATAGAAAGATTCCCTCGTGGGTTTTTTAGCATCCAAGAAATTCAGAAGTTATTAATTAAAAGTTCTTTATTGTATCAAAAGACAATTTGGCAATTACATAAGAGTTGTAAAAAACTGAACTCTGGCATTTACATGAAAATGGCAAAACCATCAATCATAATGGAACTACATATTGTATGAAATCCTAATAAAATTAGCGTTTTACTGCAAAAGTGATTTTCCACATAAAACACCCTACACGTTTCGACCCTTCTAATTAGAAGGGTGCCATGGATTTTAGTATGCAAATTTATCATTCTTGATTTTATGTTCTTTTGCAGATTGGGATCGGGAGAAGTTACTTGAAGACTGGATGACCAGTCCAGAGAGCTGTTGCCAACGATCTGGTGTTCAGATGCCAACACCGCCACCCAGCGGGTACAATGCCTGGGACACGCTGCCTTCTCCTCGCACCCCACGCACCACGCGTTCCTCCGTCACTTCACCAGATGAAATTAGCCTGTCTCCTGGAGACATTGACATGACTCTGGTATGTTTATTGTACTGATTATTATGAAGCCCCTTGCTTTTGGTGTTATCTGAGATTTTATTAGTGATCTGTCTGAACAGAGTGGCTTAACGTATTTACAGGGAGGTTGCATGTACCACCTGAATCTGCCTCTCTGGGTTCCAACGATTGCCCAGTGTTCCTGAGCACGTTGGAGATTTCTGAGTCATTCAGAAGAACCTGGCAGGGTCTAAGGCTGGCCATACATTATACAATTTTCCTTTTAGATTTACCAAAGCCATATAACATGAGGTCAGACCTAGACACTTTAACCACTTGCCGCCCAAAAAACATCATATGATGTCCTGGGGCTTGAGTGGTGATATCTGAATGATACCTGCAGCTACATCCAGATATCATTCTTTTCTGCCACTGATTCCTTGCACCATAAGAACAATCATAGTGGCTGTTCAGCCACTTGATAGTTTTTACAGGCGGCGGGAGGAGCGGTCCCCTCCCCCACGGCCTTTTACCGGCTCTCCTGTACGAACGACGAGCCGGAGAAGGAATCCACTGACATTATGACATCCAGCCCAACGAAAGGAAACATTGCCGAGACCTGGAGGAGGGATGTGGGGTTTATGATGCCCCGTACACACGAGCGGATTTTCCATCGGAAAAATCTTGGATGGTTTTTCCGACGGAATTCCACTCAAGCTTGGCTTGCATACACACGGTCACACAAGTTTGCTGAACTTTCAACCGTCAAGAACGCGGTGACGTACAACACTACGCCAAGCCGAGAAAATGAAGTTCAATGCTTCCGAGCATGCGTCGAATTGTTTCCGAGCATGCGTAGGAATTTTGCGCATCGGAATTGCTATAGGCAATTGGAACCTTTTCCGACCGAAAAATTGAGAACCTGCTCTTAGTCTTTTGCTGGCCGAAATTCGGCCAGTAATAGTCTGATGGAGCATACACACGGTCACATTTTCTGACCAAAGCTCAAATCGGTCTTTTGTTGGCAGAATTTCCGATCGTGTGTACGCGGCATAATACTCCATAAAGAGGACCTGTTATGCTCTATTCCTATTACATGGGATGTTTACATTCCTTGTAATAGGAATAAAAGTGATCAAATTTTTTTTTTTTTAAAGTGTAAAAATGAAAAAAAAATCTAATAAAAGAAACAAAACAAAAAATGTTTTTAAAGCCCCTCGTACACAGAAGCGAACGCATACGTACGTTGCGCCCACATATGCAAATGGCATTCAAACCACACATGTGAGGTATTGCCATGAACGTTGGAGCAAGAGAAACAATTCTAGCCCAAGACCTCCTCTGTAACCACTTTTAAAGGTAACCTGTAAAAAAATGTAAACCGTCGCCTATGGAGATTTTTTAAGTACCAAAGTTTGGCGCCATTCCGCTAGTGTGCGCAATTTTAAAGCGTGACATGATAGGTATCCATTTACTCATCGTAACATCATCTTTCACATTATACAAAACAATTGGGCTACTTTTACTGTTTCTTTGTTTGTTTTTTAATTCATGAACTGTTTTTTTTTTTTTTTTTTCAATAACGGGTTTGAAAAATTGCTGCACAAATACTGTGTGACATAAAAAGTTGCAACGATTGCCATTTTATTCTCTAGGGCAGTTATGGCGAACCTTGGCACCCCAGATGTTTTGGAACTACATTTCCCATGATGTTGAATTACACTGAAGAGTGCAAGAGCATCATGGGAAATGTAGTTCCAAAACATCTGGGGTGCCAAGGTTTGGCACCACTGCCTTAGGGTCTCTGCTAAAAGAACATATATAATGTTTGGGGGTTCTGAGTCATTTTCTAAAAAAGAGTGCCAAAATAGGCTGGGTGGCAAGTGGGTAAATTCAGTGACGGCTTGTGCTCAAAATTTTTTGGGGGGGGCGCAAACAAACTGAAAAATTCAGAAACAAACCCCATCAATTGCAGCCTCACTGTGCCATCAAATGTTGCCACTGTGCCCCATCTAATGCTGCCCCCGTGCCCGTAAAATGCTGCCCCTGTGCCAATTAAGTGCTGCCAATGTGCCCCAAGTGCTGCCTTCCAATGTGCCCCAAGTGCTGCCTGCCACTGTGCCCCAAGTCCTGCCAATGTGCCCGTCATCTGCCAGGCACTTACCTTGTCTTAGTGTGCAGCAGGTGACGGCGGCAGGCGGCGAGCAGTGTCCTGTGTCCTCATTGCGACCTGATGTCTTCTCCCGCGCTCCTCCTCTTGTCTTCTCCAATGATTGGACGCCTAGGCGTCCAATCATAGCGTCTGTGATTTCAGCCAATCAGGTGACAGGTAACAGACCCAGCAACCTGATTGGCTGAAAGGCGGGTCAGTGTTAGGGAAGCGATGTATTCGCTTCTCTAACACAACACTGTGTAAACAGCGAACACACAGCATTGCGCCCGCTGTTTACACTTTTGGAAGCCTATTAGAGCCCACCGCTCTAATCAGGACGCATATTAGAGCTGACAGCTCTAATTGGGTGCTTCCAAAGAAACCCCGCCGCTGTAATTCAGATGCCCAGCGCCCGACAAGGGGCCAGACACCTGAATAGGGGGCGGCAGCGGTAACAATAGATAGATTCATGCAATGCATGAATCTATCTATTGGTGATAGAGCGGTGCAGGAGAGTGGGGGCGGCACTCCTGTGCCCTCTATGGACACACCGCCACTGGTTAAATTTGTTTTTAATCTGGCAGGACCTTACACTACATAGTTAAAGGTAAAGAAAATTGAATGAGTAAATTGTATAAAGTATGGCCAGCTTCAGGACCATTGTCAATAGGCTTTCATGAACAAATGCAGACATGAGTTTGAGATGCTTCTGAGCACGTTCTGAATTCATTGCAGGTGCTTTTTTGGCATACCGTAAACTTGCTTCATGCTGCTGCTGCATTCCCGTAGTCTTGTATACAGAGAAGTGAACGAACACCCATCGAAAAAGGTCCCTTTTATATTTTTGCAATTGCATCATTGATGACAACTCACTAGCTGCGGGATTTCTAATGCCACGTAAACGCGGTTGGAATTCTTGTCGGAAAAAGCTCTGATGGTTTTCCCGTTGGAATTCCGATGGAATTTCACTCAAACTGTCTTGCCTACATACGGTCACACCAAGTTCCGACGCTCGACTGTACTATAAAGGGAAGTTTAATGCTTCCGAGCATGCGTCAAATTGTTTCCGAGCATGCGTCGGAATTTTGCGTGTCGGAATTGCATACACACGATCGGAAAATCCGATAGAAAGGTTTTCCGTCTGAAAAATTAAGAACAGGTTCTCAATCCAAAGTCCGTCGGAAATTCCGACAGAAAAAGACCTTTGGGCATACACACGGTCGGAAAATCCGATGAAAAGCTCCCATTGGACTGTTTCCATCGGAAATTCCGACCGTGTGTACGCGGCATTAGGGTTCCTTCCCATGTGAGATGGGGGGATGGTAAAACCCCACAGTTGAGCCACACATCTACCCCCCATCCACTACCCCCCTTTAGCTGCAGTGGCCAGGGTGTACACATGCTGCGATGCTTCATTTCGGGCTGCAGCAGTAGTTATACTCCGTCATCCACATGAATGGGCTGCCCTGCATTGCACGTGATTGTGGCATACTGGTGTGGGGTTTAAAGGGGTTAAAGCAGGCAGCGAGGAGGCAAAATAACACCTCCTTGTTGCCTGTCAAATGCTCTCTGAATAGCGAATCGATCACAGCTGGTAACAAAAATGTATAATACAGTATATACACACTGTGTATGTAAAAGTCAGCAAGCAGTGTTCGCTTCCACTTTAAATGTTGTAGAATTTGAATTACTAGCGAGGGAGCTATTCCCAGTTTGGGGGATTCTGCCGCTGATCAGCCAGTGTGACTTTTGCGTAGAGAAGTGATGAAAGCCTACCCACACACTGTCACTGCTCCGCTATTATTGAGGTGACCTCTGTAGCTTCTCCATGGGTTTTTGACTGTAGCTTTCATAACATTTTTAAAGGACTTGGCTTACTGAAATCAGCATGAGCCACTGCAGAGGAAACAAGCCGCTGTCTGCGCAGTGGTGACCTTGGAGCCGTCTAGACAGCTGCTCTTTGGGGGTTCAGAGCTGGAAGATCGATAAGCGGGGGGGTCACGTGGATTTGTTTTCACACAAGCAGAGAACCTCCTGGGGTCTCGGCAGAATCGGAGTGATTGGCGTATCCGGTGCTGTCGTACTACTAATTGAGCAAAGACAGGGATGACATGCAGGTTCTTTTTTGTTGTAGATGGTAAAAATTCGTTTTTTTTTTTCTCAGTTTGTGAGTATTAGAAATGTTTCTTTAAGCCTCAGTTCACACTAGATCCCAACCCGTCCATGCAAACCGATTGCAAAGTGTATGTTGCGTTAACGACACCCTGCAATCTGTTTGCAAAACGCAGTGCGAATGTGCTGCGATTCCTGTACGAATTACATGCAGTATCCCGCACCTCGTGACTTTGAACCCGCGCTAAATGTGTTTAACCACTTGCCGACCGTAAAAAAAAATGAGTGGTTTACCAGAATTATGGCTGAAGCTATCAGCTATAACCCCCCAGTGCCTTTTTTGCATCCAGTGTCTGGCTTTCCCATGAAAGCATTCTGAGCGGCTCATGAGCCGCTGGAATGCTTTCCGAAGTGGCATGACGGGACGCCCCCCTTCTCAGACTCACCATTGTCGCCGGTTCGCCCAAAAATTATCCTAAGGTGAGGCCGGCTGCTTCCATGGGCAATCAGAGTAGATAGTTTGGTCGACTCTATGGCCTTGGAGGACCATAGTGACATCATGAAGTCACTTCGAGTCCAGGCTGGAAGTCAATTTTTTTTTATTTATTTTTTTTTAAAGCAAAAGATCAAAAAAAACACTTTTTTTTTTTTTTTTTTTTTTTGTTGATCTTTACCTTTTAAAGGTTAAAAAGAACATAATTGGAGTCTTTTCGACCCCAGAATTCTCAATAAAGAGGACCTGTCATCCTTATTTCTATTACAAGGGTTGCTTTTTATTTTTTATTTTTTTAAGGGACCGTGTAAAAATAAAAAGTAAAATAAATGAGAAAAAAATGATAGCGTCCCCATCCCTCCATGCTTGCGTGCAGAATTGAACGCATACGCAAGTCGCGCATGTGAGGTATCGCCACAAACGTGAGCGAGCAATAATTCTAGTGCTAGACCCCCTCTGTAACTCTAAACGGGTAACCTGTAAAAGGTTTAAGGTGTCGCCTATGGAGATTTTTAAGTACTGTAGGTTGTCGCCAATCCATGAGCGTGCACAATTTTTAAGCCTGACATGTTGTGTATCTATTTACTCAGCATAACATCATCTTTCACATTTTACAAAAAAGTTGAGTAAATTAGAGTAATAGAGTAAATATTGTTTTTTTTCTTTTTTCAATTCATTAAAGTGTATTAAAAACAAAAACCCCTTGCAAAAACCGCTGCGCAAATACTGTGTGACAAAAAAAAAAAAAAACGATCGCCATTTTTTTCCTTAGGGTCTCTGCTAAAAAAAAAATAAAAAATATTGTTTGTGGGTTACATGTAATTTTCTAGCAAAAAAATACAGATTTAAACTTGTAAACAAAAAGTGCCAGAAAAAGCCTGGTCTGCGAGTAGTTAAATATGCATTTCTTATATACATGCCCACTGACCCATTGCACACTGTGCACCTGTTAGCAGGTGTGGTAACACAAAACAATGCATCATATACACACCCCGTTCGTTCCGCAGGTTCACAACACATCCGTACACACCCCATTTGTTCCGCACCTTCATATGTGAAAAACATGTTTACTTATGGTGCTTAATGAATTAACCCGTTCCTAGGGTAGGAGAGGGCAGAGTAATCACAATTGATGTATTATCTAGCACTTTGCAATTTTTTTTTTACTTTGCAAAGAGCAGAGAAGAGTTAACATATTGTTTTTATTCCTTTCTTTCTCCCTGAAAGGGAGATTTCTCCTAATTTCCTGTTATACCTGACACCTCTGCAATAGAATGAAGACAAAAGCTCACAAATGAGGGGACACAGACAGCAGGGAAGAGTTGGAACCCCTGTGACTTAAAGGGGTTGTGAAGGTTTGTTTTTTATTTTCTAAATAGTGCATTGTTGGTTCACTTACCTTTTTCCTTTTGATTTCCCTTCTAAATGTTTTTTTTCTTTGTTTTCTTTGTCTGAATTTCTCACTTCCTGTTCCTCCTCAGTAAGCTGTTCTGGCTGACTAAACACCGCTCGGATGATGGTGTGAAGTTTACTGAGGAGAAACAGGAAGTGAGAAATTCAGACAAAGAAAAAAAACATTTAGAAGGGAAATCGCAGGAAAAGATAAGTGACCCAACAATGCACTAGCTTAAAGGAATCTATTTAGAAAATAAAAAACTAACCTTTACAACCCCTTTAACTGCTTTCTGTGACCCCCCCCCCCCCCCCGTAGAGGTATCCCCCCCCCCTTTTCCGTTGACAATGCTGTCAATAAGACAGGAAATTAGGTAAAATTTGCATGGTGAACCACAGACGGCAATTGGAGCATTCTCTTTAAACAGACTAGCAACTAGTGGTAGGCTAGAACCTCCGTAAAATGTTTATTTCTGTCTTTACCCTTATTGAGCCCTGGTTCACATTGGTGCAATTTGACATGTCAAATCGCATTCCAAATCCGCTGCAATTGCCAGCAATGGCACCATCCTAATCGGTGCGATGCCGCATTTGCGGCAACCGCACCGATTTCCAAAAGTAGTTTCTGTACTACTTTTGGTGATTTCGGTGATATGATTTCCATTGACATCTGTGCAGAAACCCGCACAGATGTCTCTGAAATGGTCCCCGAAATCGTGATTGACATGCGGGAATGAAATTCCGCACTCAGTGTGGACCTGGGCTTAAGAGTCTTCCTTCACTTACTGCCTGGTGAAACGTTGTCATTGAGACACGGAGTGATGGGAAATCTCTCTGTTAGTAATAACCTGACAGATATTCTAACTAGAGGTCGACCGATATTTGGCGTTTTTTAATTAATCGGCATCGGCCGATTGTGCTGTAACTTCAGCCGTGACTTGCAAAAGACTTCTGTAATAGAAGTCAATGCAAGTTGCCTCAGTCTTCCCCTGGAGGACTATCTCCTCTCTGGGAATTCTGCCAAGAAAAGACCAAAGCGATACAATGTTTACACTTATGAATGAACTGAACTCTGTGTGTAATGCCCCATACACACGATGAGATTATCGGAAGAATGATCGTCCGTTTTTTATTGCATGCTAATCTCACGTCGAATCTGATGAGTTTACTGAAGTCACGAAAATTCCTGCACGACAGAAAAAAAATTCGGAAGTGATGTCATGTGTTGTAATGCATTTGTATTGCATTTTCGAACGATGGCTGTACTGATTAAAGGAAAATTGTACGATATGGCATCGTACAAAAAAAATTTCCGTGCATGTCCGATAGAATAATATCGGATGAACTGTCCTGATCGGCTCTCGAAAGCTCTGTACTAACGTACAGTACTAACTGTACTAAACTATCCGATTATCGTACGATCGGTTTGAATGCGGTATTTTCCGTACGATTTCCGGATCATGTGTACGGGGCTTTAGAGTTCTCAGTTTAACCATTTAAAGACTAAATCTTTTCTGACACTTGTTGCTTACAAGTAAAAATCCTGTATTTTCTGCTAGAAAATCACTTGGAACCCCCAAAAATGATATATATATATATTTTTTTAGCAGAGACCCTAGGGAATAAAATAGCGGTTGTTGCAATATTTTATGTCACACGGTATTTGTGCAGCGGTCTTTCAAACGCAATTTTTTTGGAAAAAAAATACACTAATGATTTTAGAAAGAAAACTAAAACAGTCAAGTTAGCCAATTTTTTTTTTTTTTCGTCCAAAAGTTTTGATTACCTGTTTTTGTGTTTTTAATATATAGTTTTTTTTTTTTTATCTAAATTATACATACAAGTGAACTGATTGGAGGTTTGTTTTGTTTAATAAATGTTTAAACGTAGGAAATTTTCTGTATCACTTATTACTTAAGGCTGCTTTCACACTGGAGCGGGCTGGCATTGACGCTGCTAGTTTTAGCGACGCTTTACTGTCATTTTAGCGGCGCTATTCGGCTGCTAGTGGGGCACTTTTATCCCAGCTAGTGGCCGAGGAGGGGGTTAAATGCGCCTGTGAATCGCTGCTGCCAAATCGCATTGCAGGCGCTTCGGCAGCGGTGCCCATTCATTTCAATGGGCAGGAGTGGTGGAGGAGCAGTTAACACCGCTCCAAAGATGCTGCTTGCAGGACTTTTTTTTTTTTTTTTTTAACGTCCTGCCAGGGCATCGCCTCTGTGTAAAAGCACTCGGGCTTCCACACAGACTGCCGGGGGAGCTGTTTTGCAGGCAGTTTACAGGCACTATTTTTAGCCCAAAAGCGCCTGAAAAAACGCCCCAGTGTGAAAGGTGTCTGTTAGATTTTATGAGATGAAGGGAAAAAATTAAAAAAATATAAAAATCGGCCTAACATATCGGCCCAAAAAAATCGGCATCCTATATCGGCCATCGGCCGCCGCGATTTCTAAATATCGGCATCGGCCAGAGAAAAACCCATATCTGTCGACCTCTAATTCTAACCATTCTCCAGTCTATTAAAAAAGAAAGATTTACATTTTAACAAAATCTCCTAGGTGGTCCAGTGACCATCAAAGGGTTTACATATTCTCAACCAGCTTTAAAACCAACCCAACTGACCTCTGTATCTGCAAATACTGTGGAGCAATTCATCCTCAAGGTTCATAACAGAGGTTCACTATATACCTCCCCCAAAAACGTACCCGCAAAACACTGAATCCTTCAAGCTTTACACTAACCTAATGACTAAGCTCGAAATTTAATTAACCCCTGTTCTGCTGGCTTGTTGTCGGTGGTCTCTGCAGCAACAGTGTGCAGGTCCCCAAAGCATGCAAAATAAACCGCTTTGATATATGCAGACAAATAGTATGTATGTGTTCAATATGGTAATAAAATCACATCCATTAGTCTTGTCTTTTCTCAACAGTGTGGTATCTGCATGTGCAGTATTTCTGTATTTGAAGACCCTGTGGAAATGGCCTGTGGACATGACTTTTGCAGAACATGCTGGGAGTCGTAAGTATTAACACTTTAGTAACATTGCTTGAGAAAAGCACTGTACATGTTGCTGAGTGCTTGGTGGTCTTGTAGAATTTGTAGAAAGTGATTGTGCTGGCCATAACAACTCTTCTTCTTTTTTTTTTTTTTCTTTTCTTAAATGGGTTTAATAAAAAAAAAACACAAAAAATCATCATGTAAGGAAGGGGTCGGCAACTTGCAGCCAGCAGGCCACACCCGGCCTGCCACCGCTAATTATCAGTGCCCGTGATTATTTCACGGGCACCTGGCCCGCTGACATGTTCACCGCTGTCCACTTCGTTGGACAGCGGCAAGCGGCTGGTATCACAGGGCTTGGATTGCAGCCTGGAACCGCTAAAGTTAACTTTTTACATAAAACAGCAGGTGATTGGTTGCCGGGCGATCCCAGCAACCAATTTTCAGCCTCTTAATGTAAAAAGTTAACTTCAGCGGTTCCCACCCCTATCCAGCCCTGTGATACCAGCCGCTCACCACTGTGCTCTACACCTGTGTAAGGTAGGAAAGTTGTACCTACAGTGTGTGCTTTTGTGTCCGTGGGGCGGAGGGCAGAGGATGCTATGGGGGGGCGGAGGGCAAAGGACACTATGGGGGGCAGAGGATGCTATGGAGGGGGCAGAGGATGCTATGGAGGGGGGGCAGAGGATGCTATGGAGGGGGGGCAGAGGATGCTATGGAGGGGGGGCAGAGGATGCTATGGAGGGGGGGCAGAGGAAGCTATGGAGGGGGGGCAGAGGATGCTATGGAGGGGGGGCAGAGGATGCTATGGAGGGGGGGCAGAGGATGCTATGGAGGGGGGGCAGAGGATGCTATGGAGGGGGGGCAGAGGATGCTATGGGGGGGGCATCGAAAGCTATGGGGGGGGCATCGGATGCTATGGAGGGGGCAGAGGGCGCTATGGGGGGGGCAGAGGGCGCTATGGGGGGCAGAGGACACTAAAGTGGGGGGTGCAGGGACAGAAAACACTGCAAACACTGGGGACAGGGAACCTCTTCTCACTTGGGGACAAGGGACCCCATCTGCAGACCATGCTGGCTGGCGTCGGCCACCCTTGGGTGCCAGGATGCGGCAGTAAAATCTGAATCCCCAGCCACATGCTCCCTCAGGGTGAACTGTCTTTGTATTAGTAAAGCACCTTAACGTGAGGTAAACCTGTACTGTTATTACTATTATGTTAGGATTATTATTATTATTATCTTCATTTATTAGCAGGTGAATGCGGCCATCCATGCATTCACATACATTGAATCCGGCTCTTAAGTGGAAAAAGGTTACTGAGCCCTGATGTAAGGTGTATGGAGGCACAACTCAATGCCTGCCTTGTATCATATAAGGTGTATGGAGGCACCACTCAATGCCTGCCTTGTATCATATAAGGTGTATGGAGGCACCACTCAATGCCTGCCTTGTATCATATAAGGTGTATGGAGGCACCACTCAATGCCTGCCTTGTATCATATAAGGTGTATGGAGGCACCACTCAATGCCTGCCTTGTATCATATAAGGTGTATGGAGGCACCACTCAATGCCTGCCTTGTATCATATAAGGTGTATGGAGGCACCACTCAATGCCTGCCTTGTATCATATAAGGTGTATGGAGGCACCACTTGATGCTTGCCTGGTTTGCATCAGCCAAAAATATAAGCAGGAATCACGTGATGCACGTCTTGTACCACCTAAACAATTATGTGGGTATCACTTAATGCCTGTCTTATATCCTTCAAAGATATAAAAGGTATATGCAGTCACCACTCAATGTGTGCCTTGCATAACCAAATGGTATATGCAGGCACTACTCTTTGCCTGCCTGCCTTGTATCATTTAAAGGCTATGCAGGCACCACTTGAAGCATGCCATGTATTAACACGGCACTACTGGATGCCTGCCGGCCTGTCTGCCTTGTAACACCAAAAGTCATACGCAGGCATTACTCGATGCCAGTCTTGTATCACAGAACGGTATATGCGGTCACCACTCCATGCCTTCCCTTTATTACCACAGCCTGTTCATTGCCAAATCTGCATCCACAGCTTCCTCTACTTCTATTCCCACATGCCCCCCTTAAGTTTCCCTGCCTTGGCACTGCAGGAACTATCCTCGGTATATCCAGTTGTCGGTGCCCCTGGCAGGTGGGAGATGATAAAACAATTATTTGTAATATTATCCAGACACGTCTTTCTTACACAGGATCCTCCGTCTTGAGCAAAGTCTGGCCGCCTCCAGCTTCCTTTTTATTGCAACTTTATTGAAAATGACATTTTCCTTCCCACACTTGATAGACTTGCGTATGTCTGTCAGGGCCAACAAGAAAGGATTGCGGCAATGCCGAACCCCAGGGAAATTCTTCTCCGTCATGCAGAAAGGAAATGTAATTGTAGGAGGACAGTATACCAAGGCTCGCTCCATCTGTAAGGGAGATAAAACTGAAAAACAAAATGCACCTGCCAGAGGAAAAAAAATAATAAGATTTTTAATAACAATAAGAGATTGATTTAGGTCTTGGAGAATTATTATTATAGACTTTTCTTTGACTTGATGAATTATTATTTTTTTTTTTGTGAGCCTTACCGGAAAAGCTCACCAAATCCCTGGAACACCAGTGCTTGCCAATCAGTGCCCACCTGTACCCCATGTGATGCCAATCAGTACCCATTAGGGATGCCAATCAGTGCCCATCAGAAATGCGTCTCAGTGCCTCCTCATCAGTAATGCCTATCAGTACCATCTTTCAGTGCTGCATATTAGTGCCACCTCATCTGTCCAGTCTCATCAGTGCTGCCTCATCGGTGCCCGTCAGTGAAGGAGAAAACGTATTTTACAAGATTTTATAACAGAAACAAAAAAAAAGTTTTTTTTCAAAATGTTTTGTCTTTTTTTTTTTTTTTTTATTTGTTGCGCAAAAAATAAAAAAGCCAGTGGTGATCAAATACCGCCAAAAGAAAGCTCTATTTGTAGGAGATAAAAATTCATATGGTTACAGTGTTGTATGACTGCACAATTGTCATTCAAATTGCAACAGTGCTGAAAATTGGCCTGGGCAGGAAGGGGGTAAAAGTGCCTTTTTATTGAAGTGGTTAAGGGCTGTTAAAAAAACACCCAAACTCACAAAAACTTGCGTTTATCAGCTGCAGTGTGCATTGAGGCCTTATGGAGTTAAATTTATGAGCTTTGACAAAAAAAATGCCAAAAGCTCTTAAACTCAAGTTTAGAAGTTGTAGTTTACATGAAGCCTTAGATGCCATCATCAGCTGTTAGAACTGTTTTTTGTAGATAATAGTTGTGTGTATTAAATTTTTTCAACTGTGATCCTTCAAAGTACAACTCCTGATGTTTAAAATGTTTCCTTCTCTTTTTTTATTAGGTTTTTAAACCTTAAAATTCAGGAAGGAGAAGCTCATAACATCTTCTGCCCAGCCTATGACTGTTTCCAGCTGGTTCCCGTGGAGGTCATAGAGAGTGTGGTGTCCAAGGAGATGGATAAGAGATACCTTCTGTTTGATATTAAGGTGGGCATGAAAGGGTGCGCCCGTACAGCTTGCAAAGAGGTTTTTTTTTTGTTTTGTTTTTTACCTTTATCCACTTTTAGCATTTTTTTTTTTACTTTCTATATTCATCATTCATTGCCAGACTGGTCCCCTTTATATGCTGTGCTGTGTGTTGTATACCCACTTTCTGACCAATCACGTACATGTATGTGATTGACTTCAAATGGTTATACCGGGGTTATGGCTGCAGCTGTATGCCAAAACCCTGGCATTTGTTTTTCAGCCGGCGATGCTCATTCATCTAAAAGCAATCCTAGCAGCTGTTTAGCTGCTGAATTGCTTTTACAGGCGGCTGGAGGGGACGTCCCAGTGCCCTTGGCCTTTCTGGGCTCTCCCGTGCGATCAGGGAACCCAGTATCCAATCCGGCCGCGTTGACGGGTTTTCATAGACCTGGCTGAGGACCTTCCCGTCTAGTAGACCAGAAGCAACATCATTACGTCCTTTCTGGTTAGGGCAGATGTAAACCCTGCCATTTTTTTATAGCGTGATATCCATGTTTTTTTTGGGTTTTTTTGATCTGATGCTTTCCAGGGTAGAGCAGAGATCTGGGTTCATATAGGCCCCAGATGTCTCCATAAAGAGGACCTGTCATGCCTTATTTCTATAACAAGGGATGCTTACATTTCTTGTGATAGGAATAAAAGTTATTAAAAAAAATGAAAGGGACAATGTAAAAAAAAAAATGTAATGAAATTTAAAGAAAAATGTTTTTAAAGCACCCCCATTTTCACATGTGAGGTATCCCCAAGCAAAAACTAATTTTATATATATATATATATATACATACACACACTCACACACATTTTTTTATATATATATATATATATATATATATATATATATATATATATATATATATATATATATATATTATATATATGTGTATGTATATATATATATATATATATATATATATATATAATACACACACACTAATTTGAATACCAGCCAATTAACCTACCAGCATGTTTTTGGAGTGTGGGAGGGAACTGAAGTACATGAAGGAAACTACACAAGCACATGTAAAGTACATGCAAACTCAATGCAAATGGTGCCCTGACCGGGATTCAAACTAAGGACCCCAGTGCAAAAAGCAGAAGTGCTAAGCACTAAGCCATTGTTTTTACTGCTTTTCTGTGTACACTGTGCTATACATCATCATATATATGACACACTTAACTGATAACATTGTGCAGCACACTAAACATTTTATTCTAAAGGGCTACATACATTGTATTATACCTGTATATCATACTCTGTATGTTATTTATTCAGCACTAGTCTGCATGTTTTATACTCGGCAGTACTCAGCTGTATACTCTGTGTTGTACATTTTATATTCCTCTGGTTCTTTGCTGTATACACTCTGCTAGATGTTTTGTACTCCGCAGTGCTTAGCTACATACACAGTAATGTACATTACATACTGATTCTGCTCTATTGCATGGTCTGTGTTGTATTCTACATACCCTGATACGGAAAAACACTGATACACCAGGGGGTACGTCTGCTTCATAAAGTACGATAGTTGTTACATTTGACATTAATAACAATCATAAATGTAAAGGATATCCAATGGCATTTTAGTTAGTTAAAGTGGTTCTAAAGGCTTTATTTTTTTTACCTTAATGCATTCACTGCGTTAAAGTAGAACTCTAGGCAAAACTTTTTTTTTCCATTTTGGATAGAGTAAGGGAGGGTTATAACCCCTGTTAGATTATTTTTTTTTTTTTACTATACATCTCCCATTGCAGAGATTTACCTTCACTTCTCTTCCCATAGCCAAACAGGAAGTGAGAGGAAATCCTTGCAAAATAAGGGAATGCCTTGGGGACCCTCAACTAGTGTCCCCATTGGAAATTTTCCCATCTATTACTATCTGGGGATTTTCTTTTACTTGCACTTTCAATGATAATGTAAACAGGACAAATAGGAAGGGTTGTAAAAAAAAACATTTTGCGTTTTAGTTATACTTTAAGGCCGGCTTCACACTGGGGCGGTGCGGGCGGCGACGGTAAAGCAGCGCTATATTTAGCGCTGCTTTTACCGTCGTTTTAGCCACGGTATGCGGCCGCTAGCAGGGTGGTATTAACCCCCGCTAGCGGCCGAAAAAGGGTTAAAATCCCCCGCAAAGTGCCGCTGCAGCGGCGCTTTGCCGGCAGTGTCCCATTGATTTCAATGGGTAGGAGCGGTATAGGAACAGTGAATACACCGCTCCTTCACCGATCCAAATATGCTGCTAGCAGGACTTTTTTTACCGTCCTGCTAGCGCACCGCTCCAGTGTGAAAGCCATCCTACTTTCACACTGGAGTGAAAGGACCGCTTTTTTCAGGAGCTACACAGGCGCTATTTTTAGCGCTGTAGCTCCTGAAAAACGCCCCAGTGTGAAAGCACCCTAAGGTAAAAAATCTTCTGTTAGTTGGTATATACTGTTACATGTTTTTTCTTTTTTAATTGCAATAAATTATGTAATTCCTATCCCTTTGTTTTTTATACCGGCAGGCATTTGTTGAAAATAACACTGCGATTCGATGGTGTCCAACACCAGCCTGCGAGCGGGCTGTGCGTTTAAAGAAGCAAGGGACCAATACATCTGGGTCCGACATCCTGACCTTCCCCTTGTTACGAGCTCCAGCCGTGGACTGTGGGAAAGGGCACCTGTTCTGCTGGTTAGTGCATTTTAATGTTACAATTATTACTTGGCACTTGATATTTTTTGTATATTTTGAAGAACTTCAACCTTACTAGAAAAAAAAGTTTAAGTCTTAAAGGTGGTCCCTGTATAAAAGTAAAAACAAAATAAAAAAAAAACATACTAGTCCATGGAGTTCAATGTTGTTGTGCTTGTAGAGAAATTTCTCTTTCTGCTTCTCTTTTCACCACCATCCTAAATTTAATTTCCGGTACATGCACAGACACACCGCAGAGATGAGCCCCGCTGCATGTCTGCACATGTGCTGGACCCCTTGCACATGCACAGACATGCAGTGGACCCCTGCTAGTAAACTGGCAGACATCCCACATCATATCTGACATGTGCAAGATGCCATGATCTGCCTCTTGGGATGAGAGACACAGAAATCTAAGGTGGAAGTTTGCAGGACCGCACACATGCGCACACATCCCAGAGTGACCTGCATTGTTCCTGTGCATGAGCAGGGTCTGGGTATGTCACCCTCGCCTAGGTGCCGCCGCCCTCGTCCTGCCAGCGCATCGCCTCGGTGTGAAAGCACTCGGGCTTTCATACTGAGACTGCAGGGAAGCTGTTTTACAGGTGCTATTTTTAGCCCAAAAGTGCCTTAAAAACTTCCCAGTGTGAAAGGGGTCCAATTGTAAAAAGTAAAAATATATAATAAAAAGCCGCGCTAGTGACTCAAATTAAAAATGATGAATGATTTGAAATTACTACAAATCCAAAAAACAAGGGGGGTTTTTTATATAACCAAAAAAGTGTATACATAAAAGTCCGGTAACATGGAATAAACCAGTGTTCATACAAGTGACAGGTGAAACTCAAAAAATCCAGTGACTGTAAAAACCAGGAACACCGTGATCCACCACCGTAAATAAAACGCGCTTACCAGAGGGCAAGCTCAAATAAGCCCATATGTTGTGATCGGGATAACTTTTTAGACCATCAGAACTGACACCAACTCAGATCTCCTCGTGTAAGATCAGCCAGGGACGAATAAATTCCTGTTCCTCCTTGGGGCCAATGGTGGTATGAATAGTATCCAAAGCAAGATCTCTCAGCACCCAGTACGAAAACATATAAAAGAAAGGGATGCTCCCATGGTGTGATACCACAATAAAAAAATTATTAAATAAAACCAATCCTACTTGCATGTAGATGTAAAAACAATAGCAGGAAAACAGAGATAAAAATGTGTGTGCCGGCCGGCAACTCGTACACCCGCTCACAGCGCGGAACGTGATGACGTCAGTGCGTCAGCCTCCCTACGTCCAATTCGTCCAATGACGTCTTCTGGGGAACCGGCGTATGTATACACTTTTTTGGTTATATAAAAAACCCCCCTTGTTTTTTTGATTTGTAGTAATTTCAAATCATTCATCATTTTTAATTTGAGTCACTAGCGCGGCTTTTTATTATATATTTTTATCTGTTCATTGTGTATATCACGCAATTTTTGAGCTGCTGCTTATTTTCATTTTTATTGTTTCACTCTATTTCACTGTCATTCTATTGATTTATATCACCAATCACTAGGAATTTATTTAGTTATCAATTAGCGCGGTGTACACTTCCTGTTTTTCAATTGTAAAACGTAGACCAAGAGTTTGCGCTTAAAGGCTTATTCCACTTTTTCTGCCATGTTTGACACCCGTAATTAGGGTGGAACATGGTGCTGTCCCCCGGCCCTCCACCCACAAACACTCTTTTGCCTTTTAATCATGGGGTTTTTCATTCTGCAGTATTCTGTGTATTTTTTAAATTCAGTGCTGCTGTGCGTCATTCTCGTTATCCACAGGAAAGAAAATCGCTCGATTCCCCCATCAGCACAGTCAGTGTTGATGGGGAAATCCCTCCCGCAGCGCTATTGTGCTCTGCCAACAGGGAGCCTTCCTGGCCAGTGGAACACAATGATTACATAGTTAGTGAGGTTGAATAAAGACACCAGTCCATCCAGTTCAACCTGTGTGAGTGTCTACAATTGTCCCTATCCCTGTACATTGCACACTCACATTGGTCCCTACCCTCAAGGTGCCCACAATCCAAGGTCCCCATTCATATACTAGGGCCAATTTTGGACAGAAGCCAATTAACCTACCTGCATGTCTTTGGAGTATGGGAGGAAACCGGAGTACCCGGACCCGAAACCCAGGGACAACATGCAAACTCCAGGCAGGTAGTGTCGTGGTTGGGATTCGAACCAGCGACCCTTTTTACTGCTAGGCAAGAGTGCTACCCACTACACCACCGTGCCACCACTGTGTGTATAGCAGCTATAGCCGCAGGCATTAATCAAATGCAAAGAATCCAATAGGCTGGTTGTACCCAAGTCGATTTGCGGATTGACTTGAGTACAACCAGCCTGCCCATAGATGGATCAAATCTCGGCCACTCCCTGTTGAACCGACCAGATTTGATCCATCAATGACCAGCTTAAAAACCCATCTTACAGTTCAAAAACCCATCTTCCAGTGCTTCAGGGGACATGAAACACAGGTACAGTGATGTCAGCGCACCTAGTTCATTGAGCGCTCCCAGATCCATAACCGAAAGTCTGTATCTCCGTACGGACCTGGGGCAAGAGGAATAGTCTGCAGAAACCTGAGCATTGCACCCATGATTAAAGTGGTTACAAACCTTCGGGTTTTTTTTTAAAAAGAAAAATAACAAACGTGTTATACTTACCTGCTCTGTGCTATAGTTTTGCAAAAAGCATCCCCAATCCTCTTCTTCTGGGGTCCGGCACGCCAAGCCCCTCCCCTTTATTGGGTGCCCCCACAGAAAGCTGCTTTCCATGGGGGCACCCGTGTGTGCTCACTCCTGAGTCCTGCTACTGCATCCATTAACACAGACAGCAGGACTCCGCCCCGCCCCTCTGCTCACATGTCACAGGATTTGATTGACAGCAGCGGGATCCAATGAGGAGAAAGACAGCTGTTGGAGCCACTGCACCCGTGCACATCTCTGGATTGGATCAAGCTCAGGTAAGAAAAAGGGGGGTGTGGGTCTGGGGGGGGGTGCTGTAGCACAGAAGGTCTTTCACCTTAATGCATATAATGCATTAATGCATATAATGCATTAAGGTCAAAAACCGTAAGGCTTTAAAACCACTTTAAATGATCACAGTTGCAATGTTTTCCAGGCCCCAATGCAAAAAATTAAAGTGATTGTAAAGTCTCTTGTTTTTTTTTTTCTCTAAAAATAACAAACATGTTATACTTGCCTGCCCTGTGCAGGGGTTTTGCACAGAGCAGCCCAGATCCTCCTCTTCTCGGGTCCCTTTTCGCTGCTTCTAGCCCCTCCCTCCTGTCGAGTGCCCCCACAGCAAGCAGCTTGCTATGGGGGCACCCGAGCCACGCTGCAGCTCCATGTGTCCATTCAGACACGGAGCTGTGGTTCGGCCCCGCCCCCTCTCTCTGTCCTGATTGGCTAACTGATATTGATTGACAGCTGCGGGAGCCAATGGCGCCTCTGCTGTGTCTCAGCTAATCATGAGGGAGAGTCCCGGACAGCCGAGGGACTTGTGGACATTGCTGGACAGAGATGAGGCTTAGGTAAGTATTAAAGGAGTTGTGAAGGCAGAAGGTTTTTTATCTTAATGCATTCTATACATTAAGATGATAAACCTTCTTCTGTGTGTAGCAGCCTCCCCAGCACCCCCCCCCCCCCCCCCCCCCTTAATTACCTACCTGAGCCCGTTCTCTCTCCAGCAATGTCCACGATCCCCTCAGCCATCCAGGACACGCCTGCTGCTGATTGGATGAGACAGAGCAGCAGCGCCATTGGCTCCCGTGGCTGTCAGTCAGTCAGCCAATCATGGGAGAGAGGGGTCGGAGCCAGGTCGGGAGTCCGTGTCTGAATGGCTACAGGGTGCCCCCTGTAGCAAGCTGCTGGCTGAGAGGCACTCAAAAGAGGGAGGGGCCAGGGGCAGCAAAGAGGGACCCGAGAAGAGGAGGATCAGGGCTGCTCTGTGCAAAACCTCACGAGGAGGTAAGTATAACATAAAACAAGCCTTTACAATCACTTTAAGGGGGTTGCTACACACAGAAGGCTTTTTATCTTAATGCAGAGAATGCATTAAGATAAAGACCCTTCTGCCTTTACAACTCTTTAGGGCCGGGTTCAGACTGCTGTGGTGCGGGAACGCTGCGAATCTACTGCGGGTTCCCGCATCGCATGTCCCCCGCCGGCAGTTCACACTGCCCTATGCGAGCTGCTGGGAGTGTCAGTGAAATGTTAATGACACCCCCATATCAGCTCGCATATCGCAGTGCGATCTGCAAACTCGGACAGGAATCGGATCGCATGGTGAGAACACCCATGCGTTCCGATTCTGCTGCGGACCAAAAAAAGGGTCCTGTGCGAGTTTGGGCCGAATGCGATGCGAATTCAGCCATACTATCTGTATGGCTGAAATCGCATCGCACAGAGATCGCATATGATTTGCAGTGCGGTGCGAATCATATCCGATCTCGGACATCGCAGCAGTCTGAACCCGGCCTAAGGCTTTAGACCCAGTTGCAATGCTTTCCAGGCTCCAATGCAAAAAATTAACAAATGCACTCAACAAATTCAATATGGGTGGCTTTTTATTAATGTTTTTACAAAAAGTAGAATTTTCCTTTTAAGTCTGCTTTAAATAATTCTTAATCCATCCTTGCAGCACTTTCTTTCTTTTTTTTTTTTCTTTTTCTCCTTTTATTGTTATGTGTATAGGTTGGGTTAGTCTGAATTCTTCTTCTCTTTCTCCATATGAACACATGAGTCACTTTTGGCTCACGGCAGTAAAGGGCAAGCATTGTCCTCCGTATTACACTCGGTGTGAGATGAAGCCCGGCTATTGTGGTCAGCGTCTTGCTACCTGCGGGAAGCCTGTGTCTTGCTTGTTAGATTGTACATCATTTATAAAGAAGCTGTAATGGTAGACATGACACAGGGCGCTGCGAGGGAAAGGCATTCATAGCCTCCTGTGCGCCTGTAACCAGAAACTTGTATGCTAAGGTGCTTTTCACTGTGGACTTCTGAGGATGCTTGGGGGCAAAATCGTGATGGAAGAAACCGTTAGATGTCCAAACCGGTTCCATAATAAAGATGTACTGATAAGTCAAGTCTAATATATTAGGTCTTTGTGCTACAGCAGTGTAGGAATGTAATCTAGTGTTTGCCAGTCCTTAAAAGACCTGCCGTGTATCTGGTAACACAAACACTGTGAATTATTCATTGCCGGGATAGCCAAGGCTAAAGCAGGACAGGGACAAAACCGCGTCTGAAACTGGGATCTGGTTAATGTTAAGTTAGTGTTGTGGAAAGATAATTACAATGGAGAGCAAGCACGCCCATAAATTCAATCGTGCAACTTTTATATTGGAGCAGGGTGGATTTAATTTAAATCATTAGTAAAAAAAAAAAAGGCTTGATTTTAAATCATAATTTTTAACTACTTCCCACCCGGCCACTGCACATAAACGTTCAGGTGGGAGACTTCTACTTCTGACTGGATGTTCCTGAACGTCCTTCAGAAGGAGGGGGATCGCACGCGCAGCGGCGCGATCCCGATGCGCTTGTGTCACCCGGACACGGCGCATCTCGGATTGGCAGGAGGGCTCTGTGATTGGCCCTCCTGATCACATGATAGCCGTGTCCAATCACAGCCGTCATGTGATTTAAACAAACAGCCGGTTGCTAGGCAATCGGCTCTCCTCTCCTCACACGGAAGTCGTCGCTGAGGAGAGGAGAGCGGATCGCTGCAGCCGGCTGGTGATCAGTGAGTATGAGCTGTTTTTTACAGCTTTTTACTCACTGATCACCAGTCTAGTGTAAACACACATGTCCCCAAAACACACATGTCCCCAACTAATAAAAACACATGTCCCCCACATATGTCCCACTTAAATCACATGTTCCAATGATTATCTGCACACGTATGTCAGTGATCACCTGCACACATCTGTACATGATCATTTGCGTACATATGTCCTTGATGACACAAACCAATTATTATACACTTAACAGAATTTTTTTTACTAAAAACATGTAGCAGAATACATTTTGGCTTAAATTTATGACAAAATTCGATTTTATTGGATTTCTTTTAAAATGGAAAGAAGAAAATATTTTTTTTCCAAATTTCCGCAATTTTTTCGCTTATATCGCAAAAAATAAAAACGGAGTCGTGAATAAATATCACCAAAATAAAGCTCTATTTGATCAAACAAAATGATAAAAATTTATTTGGGTACAGCGTAGCATGACCGTGCAATTGTCATTGAAAATGCGAGAGCGCTGAAAGCTAAGAATTGGGCTTGGAAGGAAGGGGGGCGAAAGTGCCCTGTATTGTAGTGGTTAAAGAGCAACTGCCATCTCTGTCCCAGCAACGGGTCCTCCTCTGACCCGCTGTTGACTCACCAACAGTCCCATTCACTTTAACCCATTTGGGACGGCTGGTGATGCGGTAGTGACACAACAAGGCGAGGGATGTGGCGGCAGCAGGTGAGTGGATGCCGCTAACAAGCCCTGCCATGATGGATCTGAAATGACAGGTGCTCTTTAAATGTAAGGACTTATTCTTGCTGGTAGTTAGAAACTTTAATATTTGAAAAAACAAAATTGGGTTTCCTATTTAGACCAATAAGCTTTCAAGTTAGTAAAACAGCGATTTCAGAACTGATTCAATCATACAGTTTGTAGTGCACTTAGATTTGTAAAACAATGCGATACAAGGAATATTCCTGACATTTTTTTTTTTCTTCTCATGATTACTGTGAGATTGTGTGAATGCATCAATGCAGTGCATGTTATCTCAGCTTGTGGATAGGGGATATTACTGTGCTAACTCAATTAGTGAAGAAAAATTAACAGCTGCTACATAAGAATGTGACAAAAATTCAATGCAAAAGATCAGTGAAAAATGTAGCGCTAAAAATATAAAACAATAAACTTTAAACAATATATCAAGTATTGTGTGTAAATTAATAAAAACTTTGTGATAAAAATCAATCTCAAATATAGTGAATATAAAACAGAACATCTATATAATGAGTAGAAACACAGGTTAGAAAGTCCCAAAGGTGAAACAATCCTATGGTAAACATATATGGAGTCCCCCATCAAAATTTCTTGTTCAGAAGTGGGGTACAAAGGCCTCAGCAGGCATGTAGAGCATTTGAGTAGTGTGTCCTCCACCCGAGATAAGGGGTATACACTCTTACTGGAAATAGTGGACTTGAATGCCAGTGACAATGAGTCAATCAAGCGAGGATAGCCCAATCTGCAGATTTCCAAACCGATCCAGGGAATCCAAAGAACTCCAAGAACGAATCCAGGAAAACGTGCAGGTAACCATGAGGCTGGAACTTGGCGGCTCCCGTGCGCATGCGCGAGAGTGACGTCAATCACAGCGCCGGTGCAGCGAGACCCAGAAGTCACTCCGGGAGTGATGGCGGCGGTGGAGGACGTGGATGAGGGTCGCTTCGGGGGCTTCTTTCTCAGGTAAGTTATACATAATGAGCTAGTTTGCTATGCATACTAGCTCATTATGCCTTTGCCTTGCAGGTTGCATTTAAAAAAAAAAAAAGAGTGCCTTTACTTCCTCTTTAAGCAGCCGGACTGGAAAGCCAAAAACTGATTTACAAGACCACATTGTTGAGTCATCAAAAAGTTCACATTCTTCACTTTCAAAAGTGGTAGCGGCTAGTTCCTACCCAGTAGAAGGACCCTGGTGATGTCAGCAGACCATGTGACTGTTTGGTCAAAGGATACAGAGCGCTACAGGAAGTGGAAAGGATGCCTTTTTTTATTTTTTTTCTCCCCTCTCTGCAAGGAAAGACCGAGATACGATGTATCTCTTTTCTACATTCACGGAGAGAGAAAACATGGGGGCGGGCTTAACATGTAACTGGTCACTGTGGTAGCCAGTCAGAGGCTATCACAGCGATCGAGTGACTCAGAATCGGGTGTTTCCGGTCCTGTTAGTTAAACCAGGGCTCTCTGAGAGACCCAGGTGTCTGTACTGGGAGCAAACTAGATGGCCCCACGGAAAAAAGCTCAGTCTAGTGTGGCCGCATGTTTGTGTGAGGTCGGCTTCAAGGGGTTAAATAACCACAGCAATATACTCACATAAGCCACTTGACATAAAAGCATTTCGGTATATACAGCCATCGATCTGCTCACTCACAGCCCAGGGGATCCATCAACTACACATGTTGGTAATGCAAATGCAAGCCGAGTCCACTGACAGATCGGAAACTGCACAATGACGTCCCAGGGGTGTGTAGATCTGCCCTTACATGTTACGCCTTAGAGGCAGGGCTTTATTTTGCAAACTTGTTGTTTTTTTTTTTTTTTTTGATTGATTTAATGGATTTATTTGGGTACTGATGTAACACTGTTAAAGAAGAACTGCAATCTGCTCACATAATTTGTAATAAAAAAAAAAAACCTTTGCCATTCTGAAGCTTCCCTCTAACCACTTTGCATAATATTTTATATATACTGTGATTCTGTACTTGCCAAATATGCTGCAAAAATCTCCCTCCACTAAGTCTGGCTGCAACCATTTTAACTGTGGGCAGCTGAAGCTGCTGCCTGTTCACTTCCTGGATTTACCCAGAGATAGACCTCCAGCCCTGCAGCTCTGATTGGTCCTCTTATGACTCATCCCCCCTCCCTTCCTGGCAAACGCTCCCAAGAGTGAGAGCTGTGCATGATGTCATAAGCCTAGGCTTATTACCAGACAAGAAACAGGAAGTGGGCTGTATAAGGTATTTACTGGGCAGACATTTTTTTTTTTTACTATCCAAAGTTAAAACAACAAGGGCAGAGGATTTACTAGATGGAAAGTTGGAAAAAATTACTGAAGGTCCGCTTTAAGAACTGCACAATATATACAGGTGCATCTCATAAAATTTGAATATCATCAAAAAGTTAAGTTATTTCAGTAATTCGATTCAAAAAGTGAAACTCGTATATTTTATATAGATGCGTTAAACACAGAGTGATACATTTCAAGCAATTCTTTCTTTTAATTTTGATTATGGCTTACAGCTAGTGAAAACCCCAAATTCAGTATCTCAGAAAATTTGAATATTACATAAGACCAATAAAAAAAAGGATTTTTAATACAGAAATGTTGGCTTACAGAAAAGTATATCCATGTACAGTATATTGTGCTCTCAATACTTGGTTGGGGCTCCTTTTGCATGAATTACTGCATCAGTGCGGCGTGGCATGGAGGTGATCAGCATGTGGCACTTCTGAGGTGTTATGGAAGTCCAGGTTTCTTTGATAGCGGCCTTCAGCTTGTCTGCATTGTTGGGTCTGGTGTCTCATCTTCCTCTTGACAATACCCCACAGATTCTCTGAGGTTTAGATCAGGTGAGTTTGCTGGCCAATCAAGCACAGTGATACCATGATCATTAAACCAGGTATTGGTACTTTTGGCAGTGTGGGCAGGTGCCAAGTCCTCCTGGAAAATTAAATCTGCATCTCCATAAATCTGGTCAGCAGAGGGAAGCATGAAGTGCTCTAACATTTCCTGGTAGAGGGCTGAGCTGACTTAGGACTTGATAAAACACAGTGGACCAACACCAACAGATGACATGGCTCCCCAAATCATCACTGACTGTGGAAACTTCACACCGGACCTCATGCAACTTTGGATTCTGTCCCTCGCCACTCTTCCTCCAGACTCTGGGACCTTGATTTCCAAATGAAATGCAAAATTTTCCACAGTCAGTGCTTTGAGGAGCCATGTTGCCTGCTGGTGTTGGTCCACTGCCGCAGCCCTCCAGCAGGAAATTATAGAGCACTTCATGCTTCCTTCTGCTGACCAGCTTTATGGAGATGCTGATTTTGTTTTCTAGGAGGACATGGCACCTGCCCACACTGCCAAAAGTACTAATACCTGGTTTAATGATCATGGTATCACTGTGCATTGATTGGCCAGCAAACTCACCTGACCTAAACCCCATAGAGAATCTGTGGGGTATTGTCAAGAGGAAGAAGAGAGACACCAGACCCAACAATGCAGATGAGCTGAAAGCCGCTAGTAAAGAAACCTGGGCTTCCATAACACCTCAGCAGTGCCACAGGCTGATCACCTCCTCCATGCCACGCCGCATTGATGCAGTAAATCAGTCCTCAAAAATTCTACTCGCCTGCTCGCATTTTGCGAGTGGAATTTAGTGCAGGGCGAGTGAGGAGCAGGGGCGGACCAGGCTGATCGTTTCCTGGCTGTAGCGATGCAGGCTTTTTTACAGGACATCAGAGCGACCCGGAGGTTCCCTAATCCCCCATCGATTCTGACAGAAACGATCAGCCGGAGGACACAGAGCGCCAGGGCCGGACTGCCCTGGGGCCGCTTTGAGCTGAGGCTGCAGCATTCCCCTCCCTCCCTCACTCGTCCTCCTCTTGTGTATCACGGAGATGCCCGCTGTGTGTCACGGAGCTGGGTCTGTGTTCGGCGGCGCTGTAACAAGGTCCCGCTCCCTAGACCGGATCGTGTGATAGTAGATTGACTCAGTGTTCCGCTTATCACACGATGCCGTGTGTGTGCGTGTGTGTGTGATCCATCATCCATGGGGAGTCTGTATTGAATAGGGCTGAAACAACTAATCGATTAATCGACTTATGAAATTAATCGATGACTATTTTCATAATCGATTAATCGGCCAGTAACTTAATGGGGTTAAAAGAAACTAAAATTAGTCCTTTATAGTACAAAAAGAGAAAATAATTGCTACTGTAAATATTACTTTCACAGTTCTACAGAAAAAAAAAATTAACCCCTTACAGTAGTGATGTATTTACCAGTGCATAGCGATATTTAAGAATAAATTGCCGTTTTTTTTTTTTTTTTTTTTAAACTTTACATATTAACTAAATTATACACCAATTTTTAAGGTTATTAACCAATTAATCGAAAACAATAATCGGCCAACTAATCGATTATGAAAATAATCGTTAGTTGCAGCCCTAGTATTGATGATGGGCCTCGAGAGGCTGCATTGATGGGCACAGTAAGGCTGCATTGATGGGCACAGTGAGGCTGCAACATTTCTGTATTAAAAATCCTTTTTTTATTGGTCTTATGTAATATTACAATTTTCTGAGATACTGCATTTTGAGTTTTCAAGAGCTGTAAGCCATAATCATCAAAATAAAAAAGAAATGCTTGAAATATTTAACTTTTTTAACTAAATTACTGAAAATTTACTTTTTGATGCACCTGTGTGTGTGTGTGTGTGTGTGTGTGTGTGTGTGTATATATATGTGTGTGTGTGTATGTGTATATATATATATATATATATATATATATATATATATATATAATGTGTATGTATGTATGTATTTTTACATTTATCCGTGGCTGAAAAGCAGAGTGTGCAAGCGAGCTGACACCGTTTTGGATTTTTGGGGAATTTTTTGCGTGGGCACCACCTTTTGAAAATTTGTTCACATTCAGCAGGTGGTTTATTAAAGCTTTTTTTGTTTGCGTTTCTGGCCAGGTGGCTCAGCTGCAAGAGGTACTTTGCCAGGATCTCTTCTAACATAATGACTGTCAATTTTTGAACTTTGTCCTTTACTTGCATCCAGAATACAGATGTTTTTGATTAGACTAAAGTTGTTTAAAAACTGTCAAAACTTGAACGGCTTTGTATGTTGCAGGGAGTGTCTGGGAGAGGCCCATGAGCCCTGCGACTGCCAAACGTGGAAAAACTGGCTTCACAAGGTGTCTGAAATGAAGCCAGAGGAGCGTAAGTATCATTCTGAGAAGTCTCTGTACATTATAAAATAAGACGCCGCACATTCACTGACTGTGCTATATTTGGTGTGACATCTTCCATTTTCTGTTACGGTTAATTATCTTCTACCTGTGAAGCGTTTTCACTTTGCAAACATCAAAATAAACGATATGAGCACATGAAAACTCTCTATGGCAGTGATGGTCAACTTTGTGGGTGTAGGGTTCTTCAACTTTGGGTCTTTACCTTGCCAAAGGGCAGCACGTTATTTTCTGCATTTTATAGAACTGGGGTGCCCAAGAGCCCTCTGATGTGGCCCGCGACCTCCTGCTCTGGGATGTCTGGTTGGCAAGGCCAGATCGCGTGTTCCCAACCCGCCATGCCAGAGTGTCAGTGTTGAGAATGGAGCTTGTGGTAGAGGAAGCATGCAGCTGCGGTAGAGAGCAGAGCTGATGCTTTATAGCGCCGGCTTCTGTCGCTGGCAGAGTAATACCAAATACACTCTACCTGGGACAGCAACAGCTGGCAATACCTGTAGGGTGATTCCTGAAGTGTAGATTGTGTTTAAAGGTCAGTTTTTTTTATTTTTTATTTAAATCACATAGCATTTGGCATACTGTATCTGTTCTAGTTTGGCACTGATTACTCTGGGCTGCTTTCAAACTGATCCGCAGGTGCAACTGCGGGTTACCTACACTGAGCCATAGACTTTTCTATTTTTACCTGCGGGTTTGGTACGCTTTCTCAAAGTGCATTACACCTGCATTATATAATAGAATTCTATGGCAAAGTGCAGCTAACCCGCAGGAAAGTCACAAATACACTGCACTGCACCCACGGTGTGGGTAAACTGCAGCGCATCAGTGTGAAAGTGGCCCCTTTCACATGAATGGGCTACCTGTCTTTTTTTCAGGCAGACCCAGTCGGATCCTCCATTTACCTCTATGGAGGACTTGTATCCATTTACATCTGCCTACCTCCAATCCGATTCGCTACTAAAAACAGAAAGGGATCCATCCCCTTCCTTCTGGGCGGATCAGATGGGAGGGCCCATAGAGCGGGCTGTTTCGCTGTCCGCTCTGCATATGCACAGTGAACACGGACCTGTCATCCACCCGCCCCACTCATTCTGGACCACGGCTACCAAGTTGCTTAAGAGACTGCACAGGAGACTGTCAACATATAAGCGACAAATAAATTCTATACAACCACATGGAGAGCCTTGGGTGGAAGTGGTGATCAGGTCACTAGATGTAGAGAACATCATTGTCTAGCGATATGACCAGGAACTATAGACTGAAAAACCTCTGTTATTAAAAAGCTGAATTAGCATTGTAGATCCTAATGACCAGTTTTGTTATTCAAGGTTCTGACCAAGTGTCTAAACTGTTGGTATCGCTTTTAGCAACCAATGAAATTGGTACTTTTGTACTGCCAGTGCCGTAGGTCCCTTTCACATGTGTGGACCGTTCAGATCCGCCTGTCAGTTTTTTTCAGGCGGATCTGAACGGGCGCTCCATGCACCTCCTATGGAGCGTCGGATGTCAGCAGTGACATGTCCGCTGACATCTGATCCGCTCTGCAAAATCCAGACAGATGCAAACCCTAATTTTTCATCCGTCTGGCGGATCAGATGAAAACGGACAGGCGGTCCATAATCATCTGATTCCCCCAAAGGGGAGAGCGGATTCTGACAGGTCCGTCCCTGCACAGAGTGCAGAGACGGACTTGTCATTCGCTGGCTCAGCGGGGGATCAACTGAACTATCCCAGCTGAGCAAGCAGAGGAGGGAAAACGGACAGCCCTGTGTGAAAGGGGCCTAAGCCCCTCCGTACACACGGTCGGAAATTCCGACGGAAAATGTCCGATCGGACCATGTTGTCGGAAAATCCGCCCGTGTGTGGGCTCCATCAGACTTTTTCCGTCTGAATTTCCAACGGAAAAAATATGAGATCCTGCCCCCAAATTTTCCGACAACAAAATCCGGACAGACTTTTTCCGATCGTGTGTAGGGAATTCCGATGGACAAAGTGCCACGCATGCTCAGATCAAATTACGAGACCAAAGCTATTGGCTACTAGCCTATACGTAGTTCCGTCGTACGCAACGAACGTCACCACGTTCAGAATGATCGGATTTTTCGACAACTTTGTCCGACCGTGTGTATGCAACACCAGTGTCGGACAAAATCCGTTGGAAAAAATCAGACGGATTTTGTGGTCGGAATTTCCGACTGTGTGTACGGGGGCTTAGGAGTAAATCTAATTTCTTAGGCAGCAAGAACAGTTCTTCCATCAGACACTTGGGTTTATTTTTTGCTCAGGCGACCTAAAAATGGACCAAAAACACTGTCTTGAACACGGAAATATGATCCTGTGAATATGATGTAGGTTCATTTTGCGTGGGGGAGGGTTAAACATGCCAAACCACTAACATCTCTTTTATACTTGACAAGTAAGTCGCTGTAGCAGTTGGCGAGTGTATACATTGGTCACTGACTTCTGTTCTGTAATGATTTTCAGTTGTCGGCGTGAATGAGGCTTTCGAGGATGCTGCCAACTGCCTGTGGTTATTAACAAACTCCAAACCCTGCGCCAACTGCAAATCTCCCATCCAGAAAAATGAGGGCTGTAACCACATGCAGTGTGCCAAGGTGAGAACACAATTCTAAAGACTGCTTACAATTTACATTGGAAACAGAGACTTTGCTACATCTTGTTACTAGTTGGTAGCTCCTTTGCAGGCAGCACCCGCACACCCAATGATGTGAATGGTATGTTAAAGGATCAGTTCAAATAAAATACTAATTCTTAAAGTGTTACTAAGCCTACCGGTAGAACTCTGCATTCACTATATCTGGTCTCCCACGGTACACAGAACATGGAAATGCAATTATTTTAGTACTTATAAACTGCTAAATACCTTTTCTCATCTTCAGTATATAGCAGTCCTGTGACTTCTATCAGTGTCTGGTTAAAGCTTGTAGGAGGAGTTTTCATTCAGTTTCATTCTCCCCTGCCCTGACTGTCCTATGAAGCTGCCAGACCCCTAACCCTCTGTCTGGACAGTGCTGATTTGGCCCTGTGCTGATCACATGCACCCTCCCAAAAAAAAAAAACAACTCCTCTAGCAATACACACCAAACTGAGCATGTGCAGAGTTCCCCCCCCCCCCCCCCCCCCCCCCCCCCAAGGCTCAGTTCTATCAGCAGATGGAATAGGGACCGACAAAAAAAGGGGTGGATCAGAGAAGACAGGATCAAACAGCCTTTTTACACAATGCAGAGGATTAACCCCTTAGGTTCCACAGTGAATATAACAAGTATGCTTTACTGCATATACAGACTGATTTTACTGTTGTGGGTTTAGTAACACTTAAATTATAGGCGAGTTCCAGTGAGTTACGCCAACCACTGGATTCTTGTATACACCGGTGACTTTGATGCTGAAATACCCCTTCTGGAGTTCTAGCTACATCATATACCCATGCAGTGTTGGGTGTGCCCCGCACTGCACAGGTTAGCTGCTCATTTTTGTCTAGAGCAAGGGTCTCCAAACTGCGGCCCGGGGGCCAGATGCGGCCCTTTGCTTGCCTTTATCCGGCCCTTGGGGCACTTTTCCTTCTACTGATACAAGACACTGTTCCTTCCACTGACATGGGGGCACTATTTCTGCCATTGACACCAACAATGAGGCATTATTCCTCCCACTGACACCAATGATGGGACACTCTTCATCCCACTGACACCAATGATGGGGCACTATTCTTCAAACTGATACCAATGACGGGGCACTATTCCTCCCACTGACACCAACAATGGGGCACTATTCCATCCACTGACACCAACAATGGGGCACTATTCCATTCACTGACACCAACGATGGGGCACTATTCCACCCACTGACACCAACGATGGGGCACTATTCCTCCCACTGACACCAATGATGGGGCACTATTCCTCCCACTGACCCCAATGATGGGGCACTGTTTCTCCTACTGACACCAGCAATAGGGCACTATTCTTCCCCCCTAATGCTAAAGATGCATTGTTTAATCCCACGGACACCAGGATAAAATCTACCCACAGTCCGGCCCACCGTAAAGTCTGGAGGACAGTAAACTGGCCCTTTGTTTGGAAAGTTTGGAGACCCCTGGTCTAGAGGATTGGAGAACAGAGATATACTTACCTAATCCTCCGATTCTCCCCGCACAAGACCGGTCCCTGTGGCTCCTCCTCCCCCCGGTCTATTGGTCTTTTGCGGTGGGCTGTTTCTGATGTCATCACGCCCATGGACTGGCTCTGGCTGTGAGGATGTCAGGAACAGTCCACCGCAGAAGTGTGGGGGAGTGCCGTTTGCAGGTGGAGTGTAGAATCGGGTAAAAATACAGCTTTCTCCTCTTCCCCTGGACAGAATGAGCCTGGAGTTGGGCTGTGGTTTGCAGGGGTGGTAGGAGCCTTACAGTTATAGTTCTAGAAGGTGGGTGGAGCTCAGAACCCATGTGTATAGATCTCCCCAAAGACTTTCACAAATGATGCAAGAAACTGATCTGTAATCCTCTATCTTTAAATGTTAGTTTTGGGTATTGGATTTGATAACCAAACCAACATACACTATATTACATAGTTAGTTAGGTTGAAAAAAGACCATCCAGTTCAACCACAAATAAAAAAAAAAAAAATATCATACAATCCCATATACCCCATTCTATACCCACAGTTGTTGCAGAGGAAGGCAAAAAACCCCAGCAGCGCATGCTCCAATTTGCTAAAGCAGGGGAAAAAATTCCTTCCTGATCCCCCCCGAGAGGCAATCGTATTTTCCCCGGACCAACTTTACCTATAAATGTCAGTACCCAATTATATTATGTACATTTAGGAAGGTATCCAGGCCTTTCTTAAAGCAATCTACTGAGTTAGCCAGAACCCCCTCTGCAGGGAGTCTATTCCACATTTTCACAGCTCTTACTGTGAAGAAACCTTTCCGTATTTGGAGATGAAATCTATTTTCCTCCAGACGTAAAGAGTGCCCCCTTGTCCTCTGTGTTGACTGTAAAGTGAATAACTCAACACCAAGTTCACTATATGGACCCCTTATATATTTGTACATAGTGATCATATCCCCCCTTATTCTCCTCTTCTCAAGGGTGAATAAATTCAGTTCCTCTAATCTTTCCTCATAGCTGAGCTCCTCCATGCCTCTTATCAGTTTGGTTGCCCTTCTCTGCACTTTCTCCAGTTCCCCGATATCCTTTTTGAGAACTGGTGCCCAAAACTGAACTGTATATTCCAGATGAGGTCTTACTAATGATTTGTACAGGGGGGCAAAATGATATCTCTCTCTCTGGAGTCCATACCTCTCCTAATACAAGAAAGGACTTTGCTCGCTTACAATTACCAAAAGTATTGGGGCAAATGAACTTTAATGGCATCTCAATCTCAGTCTGTATTGAGTTGGCCCACCCTTTGCAGTCCACAAGGTTTAGGAGTGTGTCTATGGGAATGTTTGACCATTCTTTCAGAAGCGCACTTGTGAGGTCAGGCACTGATGTTGAACAAAGCCTGGCTCGCGGTCTCTGCTCTAATTCATCCCAAAGTTGTTCTATCGGGTTGAGGTCAGGACTCTGTGCAGGCCAGTCAAGTTCCTCCACCTCAAACTCACTCATCTAGGTCTTTATGGACCTTGCTCTGTGCACTGGTGTGCAGTCATATATATAGACAAAAAAAGGCAGCGCTATAGAATAGGATAATACAATACAGATATTAAAGGTATTATCATGCAGTGCAATTATGTGCATAAATGAAAGCGATTAAACCCATGTATATTTGCTTGTGATCCAGTTGATTCTGGTAAAAGTTTATTTTGAAAGGGAGATGTATGTACCCCCTGCTTCTTCATGTGTGGAGGTGTTGGTGACATCCTATTATATAGAGAGTGGAAATTAAACTTCTTTCTGGGCAGTCTCGTTTTACTAACCATGGAATTAATATAGAATCTAGCTGCAATATATTATGGACTTATTTCATTTATGCACATAATTCCACTGCATGATAATGCCTTTTAATATCTGTATTGTATTATCCTATTCTACAGAGCTGCCTTTTTTTGTGTATATATTTGTTTATTGTGCAAAGGTTGGGCTTTATGGTAGCTGCTTTAGCCTTAATTTGCCAAAATGTATCTTTATTGAGGCGTTGAAACATCTTCACCTAACCCAGAAGCACTTGTTTGAGTAGGAAGAGGCGCAGTTAATACTTCTTTTTTTTTTTTTTTTTTTTTATTCTGGTGCGCAGTCATGTTGGAACAGGAAGGGGCGATCCCCAAACTGTTCCCACAAAGTTGGGAGCATGAAATTGTCCAAAATGTCTTGGTATGCTGACGCCTTAAGCAATCTCTTCCCTGGAACTAAGGGGCCAAGCCCAACCCCTGAAAAACAACCCCACAGCATAATCCCCCCTCCACCAAATGGTTTGGACCAGTGCACAAAGCAAGGTCCATAAAGACATGGATGAGCGAGTTTGGGGTGGAGGAACTTGACTGGTCTGCACAGAAAGTCCTGACCTCAACCCAATAGAACACCCTTGGGATGAGACTGCGAGCCAGGCCTTCTTGTCCACATCAGTGCCTGACCTCACAAATGCGCTTCTGGAAGAATGGTCCAACATTGCCATAGACACACTCTTAAACCTTGTGGACAGCCTCCCCAGAAGAGTTGACGCTGTTATAGGTGCAAAGGGAGGGCCAACTTAATACTGAACCCTCCGGACTAAGACTGGGATGCCATTAATGTTCACGTACGTGTAAAGGCAGGCGTCCCAATACTTTTGGTAATATAGCGTATATGGAAGTAAGGTTTCTCTGAGCACTTTCTTAAATCGAGGGCTCCATCATGTGCATCCAGCTAATGGATGAAAAGTGACAGGTTCTCTTAGGCCCCTTTCACACTGAAGCGTTTTTCAGGCGCTACAGCGCTAAAAATAGCGCCTGAAAAAAGCGGGTCCTTTCACTCCCGTGTGAAAGCCGGAGGGCTTTAACACTGAAGCGGTGCGCTAGCAGGACGCTAAAAAAAAGTCCTGCTAGCAGCATCTTTGGAGCGGTGTATTCACCGCTCCTTATGCCGCTCCTACCCATTGAAACCAATGATAACGCGGCAATACTGCTGGAGGGTTGTGGGGGGTTTTAACCCTTTTTTGACCGCTAGGGGGGTTAAAACTGCCCCGCTAGCGGCCGAATACCGCGGCTGAAACAACGGTAAAACAGCGATAAATATAGCGCTGCTTTACCGCCGACGCCCGCACCGCCCCAGTGGGAAAGGGGCCTTATAAAGCAGCTAAAAGCTATTCTATAAGCCAATGGTGGCTTTAAAAAATAAATGTTTATTTATCTGTTTAAACCCCGCCTTAATTTTCTTTTCTCTCTTCAGTGTAAATATGACTTTTGCTGGATCTGTTTGGAAGAATGGAAGAAGCACAGCTCTTCCACGGGAGGTTATTACCGCTGTACTCGATACGAGGTCATTAATCAGGTGGAAGAGCAGTCTAAAGAAATGACGGTAGAGGTGAGAGATGACCGATGCACTTACAGTTCTATTTCTGGATTGCTGATTAGATAATCAACAGACCGATCGGGGGGTGGGGGGGCTATTTCATGTCTGCTGTAGAGAAGGAGTATGAAGAGCTTGATCACAAATCTACTGCGGGTGAATTACTAAAGGCAAATAGCAGTTGCTCCAGAGCTCAGTAAATAAGCAGAAGCTCTGTTGACCGGCGTCATCCAATCACGTGCAAGCAAAAATGCAGTTTTTTACATTTACTTGCACGTGATTCGGTATTCTTTGCAAAGTGAATCTTTACTTCATTTACTAAATTTTGGAGCAACTGCCCTTTGCAGAGTGCAAATTGCACAGTCTATTTCCCTGTAGGCCCCTTTCACACTTGTGCGACTTCAAAGTCGCGCGATTTTTGCCGCAATTTCTAGGAATGCCTGTGTAAGTGGCATCAAAATCGAACCAAAGTAGTGCAGGGACTACTTTGAAGTTGGAACGACTTGAAGTCGTACTAATATGAATGGCTGTCATTGGAAATCATGGGGAACGACTTGTCATGCTACTTTGCAGTCCCAAATCGTGGGACAAGTCGTATAAGTGTGAAAGGGGCCTAAGTAAACCAACCCCAATTGGATGTTTCTTTTTTGCTACAGCACTCATTTTTCACATGACTATATAGGCCTTTTAGTAAATTTGTGGCTCTGAAAGGGTTACTGTAGCAGGTAAAGTTAGGACTTTTGACCTGCGTATCTGTAGGTTATCACGGCTGCCAGGCAACTAGCAACTTTTTTTTTTTAACGGAAGAGATTTTATTGGACAAAGACAGTACAAAGCATATCCAAGACATCAAACAAAAGTCTTGCACGACATTACAGATCATAAAACTAGCGCAAGAGCAAAATGACCACTTAGGTCATAAATTACACACACTAAAAAAAATAGATTAGAAAGTTCAAAGTGTATAAAGAAATGATAAGTTAGGACTTTAAGCTGATAGAAACTACCAATCCTACAATACCCCATGTGAACAGCAGATGAACCAAGGGATATGGAAAGAGGGGGGGAGGGGAAAAAGGAGAGGAAGCAGACTGTAAGGGTTAAGTAGGAGAGGGAGAGGGCAGGAGTTCACCCCAAGAAAAGAAGGGGGGGGGGACCAAGGACCACATATCCCGAATATGAGCATGCAGGGTAGGCGCCTACACAGGCGGTCGGGGACTGGCCACAGGCGTCGGTCCAGTTCGACCAGACTTTATCAAACTTTCCTGGGCAATTTCTGCTCTCGTACGTAATCCTATAAAGTGGTAACACATTATTAATTTGTAGTCAGAGTCTTCAAGCGGGAAATGCGATATTCCTAAGAACCAAAGCCTGAGGTGTGCCTTGGCCTAGCTGGTCAGTATGCCTGAGAAGAGGGCATACCCTGAATGTAAGAATAATGCCGCGTACACACTAAGGGACTATCCCGCGGGATTATCCGCTGGACCGAAGTCCAGCGGATAATCCCCTCGTGTGTGGGCGCCGGCGGACTTTTTTTGGCCAAAGTACGGCGGACTAAAGTTTCAAGTTTTGTTTTCAAATTATCCGCTGGACTTGGCAGTCCAGCGGATAATCCGGTCGTGTGTAGTATGGTCCGGCGTACCAAAAAGGACGCATGCTCAGTAGCAAGTATTTTTCTAGTATTTTTCGTTTTCTAGTCCCGTCGTACGTGCTGTACGTCATCGCGTGAACCGTCGGACTTTTTGCGTGATCGTGTGTGGTCAAGTCCGTTCGCTTTTTAGTCCAGCGTACCCAGCTGGAAAGTCCAGCGGATTGTCCGCTGGACTTAGGTCCGCCGGGAAAAGTCCGTACGTGTGTACGCGGCATAAGAAGTACTATGAGAATGTATGAAAGGCTGGGGGGAACGGGTGGGTGGGAACCCAGAAACGCAGACGACCCTGGCCCTGACGGAGGAGGAGGCTTAAATAGCCCTCTCAGGCTCCGGCCAGCCTACATACTTGTCTTCTGCCATGAGTATCTCGAAGGAACCTCCTTCAGCTTCCACCTTAGCAAGAACTAGCAACTTTAATTGAGGATATAATCAATAGTAGCTGCCATGTTTCTCTAAAAAGTGTTTTCTTGGAAGCCCAGTTTAAAGCCCAACTTAGGGCTCCACATATCGCCTTAAGTTTTCCCTCCTCTTACCTGAAGGTCCAACCAGGTTTTGTTTGCTTTTTTTTTTTTTTTTTTTTTTAAATGTTACTGAAGTCTTTAGGTTGGTAGTAGGATGCCACAAGGTCCTCTTTGCTTCTATTCTCGGTTGGGTGATCCTTTCTGATTCGGAGTTCAGCACTGATGTGGTGCACTCTGAAGAGATTATGTAGCCGGAGTTGTGCTTTACAGGCTAAGTTCACCTTTTGTAACATGTTTCAGCATCTGTACCCCACACGGCCAACCCCCTCCCCCCCCTTCCCTGTGACAGCGGGTGTGGGATCCTCTCCCTGCACCCGCTGTACCAATTTTTAAAACAGCATGGCCGTGCGGGGTCCCACCCACATGGCCACATCATTCATTTTACAGTGAGGGGTCAGCAACCTGTAGATCGCAATATACCAGTAGATCATGGACAGGTGACTGGTAGATCACGGTCTTGGCTTGCTGACCCGACATCCTAGAGCATCAAACAGAGTGCAATGCAGAGGGACTACAGGGGGTCCCCAACTTACGAATGCCCGACCTACGAACATCCCCTACTTACGAACAGGGCGCTGCGGGGACCCTGCGCCATTTTTCGCCGTATTCCGGCCGTTCTGCACATGCGCAGCCATACGGAGCCTCGGAAAAAGCCCGCAAACTTCGGAAATGTCCATAATTTGCCGCGCATGGGCAGAACGGCATTAGACGGAACATCAGAAATGTCCGACTTACGAACATTTCCGACTTCAGAACAGGCGGGCAGTCCCTAACGAGTTCGTAACTCGGGGACCCCCTGTACTTAGTGCTGTAGTAGGGAGCAAGAGCCGCATAAGCTGAGGTCTCCTCTGTAGTGCTGGCTCTTATCCCAATGCGATGTGACCCCATTTACTTGAATGGGTCGTGATTGGCAGGCGGTAGCATGCACTAAAAGAAACGGGGGGGCTTAATTCCTGCTGCGGCACGTGTACACCTTTGACTGCTGCCTCAGCAGCTAAAAGGGGGTAGGGATTGGGGGCAGTAAAACTGCAACTCAACTGCAGGGTTTTATGTATGAATAAGCCCTAAGAGTGCCACTGCCGAATGCAACTAAGGGCTCATTTACAAGTGCAGCAGGCACTGCTGCTCCTCTAAAAAGTGAGTGTGCTTGATAGGTGATGAGGAGGTTATATGTTGCCTCCTCACCACCTGATTTAAACCCATGATTGACGTGCAATGCACAATTGCGACACGGTAGTACGCCAATTACAGGTTTAAAACTGGTGTGAAGAGGCGGCACTGTGCCTGGTGATCTTTGACTTCTCCCATGTTGTTTAGGCAGATCTCCACCTCTTTAAGGTTGCCTACCCCTGATTTACAGTTTCCTGTGAATGAGTGCCTACAAGTACCGTCTACCATTGCCGCTGACCGCTTGTAGTTCTCCACAAGCTCAAAGGGTGTTGAGCGCTTTTAGTCCATTGATCTTTCTTAGGTAACTGCCTGTATGTATAAGGTACAAGCAGACAGCTATGCTGAGAGTCTGCAGGAACCTGAGATTGCACCCTCGATCCGCTTACAATGGGTACAATGCTCTGCCGACTCCTTGTAAAAATAAAAAATAAATCGGCTGGTTTTGTTGCACCCAAATATGTGGCCACTCGCCCAGAGGCCGCATATTTGCGTGCCGTCGGCGCTAGCAGGTTAAAGTGTAGCCAAAACTTTTTTTATTTATTTTTTTTTTTTTTCATTTAAGTTAGGGAAGGTTAAAAAAAAAAAAAAAAAAATGTTTATGCCATCTGTGTCTCAATAAATACTTCCTGTCCTGGGAACTCAGCAGGAAATACCTCTAATGCCGCGTATACACAACGGGAAATTCAGCCAACAAAAGACCGATGTGAGCTTTTGGTCGGAAAATGCGACCCGTGTGTATGCTCCATCAGACTTTAGCTGGCCAAATTCCCGCCAGCAAAAGATTTGAGAGCAGGTTCTCAATTTTTAAGTCGGAAAAAGTTTAGATCGGAAATTCCGATCGTCTGTACCAATTCCGACACGCAAAATTCCTACGCATGCCGGGAAACAATTTGACGCATGCTCGGAAGCACTGAACTTCATTTTCTTGGCTCGTCGTAGTGTTGTACGTCACCGCGTTCTTGACGGTCAAAAGTTCAGCAAACTTTTGTGTGACGGTGTGTATGCAAGACAAGCTTGAGCGGAATTCCGTCGGAAAAAACATCCAAGATTTTTCAGACGGAAAATCTGCTTGTGTGTACGGGGCATTAGTCTCAGAAGAAAGTGTCCCCATTGGAAGATTTCCTCTTTATTTCTCTTCTGGTGGCAACTGTATATTTGGGATTTTCCCTCACTTTACTTTTGTCATGGGGGATCTGGACAATTGGTCATCGATAAATCTATCCTGGATGCAGAGAGCATTAAAAATCTGACAGTGATTCTCTCTCTCACCACCTTTCAGCCTATCGACTGAATGAATAAAATAAAACTAACCATTAGACATGTGCAATTTGTTTTAGTTTTTTTTTTCGTTATTTTCGTTCGGTCGTTTTCGTACGAATGAATGAACGATTCGCAAAAAATTTTAACGAATCCGAAAAACAACGAAAATCCGTAAAAAAATAATTCGAAAAAACGAATGTACGAATGAAGAAAATCCGAAAAACGAAAACAGGAACAATGAAAATGAACGAAAAAATTCGTACATTTGTAACTTTTTTTTTTTTTTTTTCGATTCGTATTTTTCCGTGTCTCTTACAATGGCGCTGCTTAACGTGCTTCGAATGGATTGAACAAAAAAATGCGTACATTCGTAACTTTTATTTTTATATTTTTTTTCATATCGTAATTTTCCGTGTCTCTTACAATGGCGTTGCTTAACGTGCTTCGAATGGATTGAACGAAAAAATTTGTACATTCGTAACTTTTTTTTCGATTCGTAATTTTCCGTGTCTCTTAAAATGTAATAATAGCATACACATAACATAAAATTATGAATTATGCTCCGATTACGAATGTACGAATAAATACAAATGCGTCCAAATTTAGAATAAACGAAAATTAAACTAACGAAAAAACGAATCAACGAAAAAATAACTCTTACGAATGTACGAATCGTTACGAATACGAACACCGACGACTTACGAATTTACAAATCAACGGAAACGAAAAAAACGAAACGAAAATAAACTAATTTTTTTGTTGTGCACATGTCTACTAACCATGTATAGTCAGCTTTACTTAGTGATGATTACTAAGAGCATGGGTCAAACTCTGGTGCCTGTTGAATAGCAGTCTTGTGTAGACACCTTGAAGAACTGCTGAAACAGAAAAGTGGAGGTAGGAGACCAGGAAAATAAAGTTTTGTTAGTAAAAACGACCTAACTGCATATCTATTTCTTTGACTTTATTTGGGCTATAAAAACCAAGCTGACAATTGCAGATCTCATATTTTGGTTTTGACAGGTTTCCCTTAACCCACCAGCCAGCTAGAAAAAGGGGTATGGCTGGAGAGACCTCACACTATACGGCACTTCACCCCAAATTATAAATAGAAATGTATGGCCAGGGATAGATAGAGGGGATTATACTGGCACCGTTCTAATCCCCTCTCTCTATCCCTGGCCATAAATTTCCATCAGCCAGCTAGTTTCTGGTGCTCCATCGGTCAGGAGGGGCGGCAGACAGACCTGACCACAGACCCCCCCCCCATGTTGCTCGAGCCCACCACTTTACACCATTGACATCAACGCCCTGCACCATCCACCCCCGGTCGCCCTCTCGCCCACCAGACCCCCGTCAGTCCCACACTTACCCCGTGCAGGTGGTGGCTTTCCACCTCCATCTCCTCTGTGTCCAGGCCGTTGCTTCTCCCCCTGGCCAATGGGGTCTTCGGACTCCCGGCTAATGGGATCTCAGGACCCGCTTCCTGATTGGCAAAAGGAGAAACAGGAAGACATTAGCGATAATTAATTAATTAACCACTTGCCGCCCGCCATATAGCAGAATGACGGCGGCAAAGTGGTTTCAAAATCCTGACTGGACATCATATGACGTGATCATGATTTTGAGCCACTGCACACCACCAGGGGCGCGCATCGCGGCAATCGTTGTTGCGGTGTGTCAGTCTGACACCCCGCAACTACGTTCTCGGTAAAGTCTCCGACGGAGACTCTTTACCACGCGATCAGCCGTGTCCAATCACGGCTGATCACAGTGTAAATAGGAAATCAAACGCGAGTAGAGGAGGGCCGATCGGCTGCTCCTCTGACAGGGGGGGTCTGTACTGATCGATTATTAGCGCAGCCCCACCCCCCGAGGATGCCCACACTGGACCACCAGGGATGCCCAGCACCAGGTATGCCACCCTAGACCACAATGGATGCCAGTCAGTGCCCACAATGGGCATCACTGATTGTCATGCATTTTTGTTTGGCACTGATTGGCATCCATCAGTACAATACATTACACTGCAATGCACTATCAGTGCCCATACGTGCCGCCTATCAGTGCCTATCCGTGCCGCCTATCCATGCCCCTTTGTGCCGCCTATCCATGCCTCCTATCAGTGCCACATATCAAGGCCACCTCATCGGTGCCACTTCATTGGTGCCACCTCATCAGTGCCCATCAGTGAAGGAGAAAACTTACTTATTTACAACGTTTTTAAACTGAAACAAAAAATTTTTGTATTTTTTTATTTGTTTAGCAGAAAATAAAAATCGCAGAGGTGATCAAATACCACCAAAAGAAAGCTCTATTTGTGGGGAAAAAAATGATAAACATTTAGTTTGCGTACAGTGTAGATTGACCGCGCAATTGTCATTCAAAGTGCAAAAGCGCTAAAAGCTGAAAATTGGTCTGGGCAGGAAGGTGTTTAAGTGCCCGGTATTGAAGTGGTTAATCTCATACAACAGGGTGGGCTCTGAGCCCACCCTTTTTTTAAGCCAATTGGAGCCTCAGGCTCTAATCATGTGCTTTAAAAAATAAAATAAAAATCCATAGAAATCCATGCGTCCGGTGCCCTGCATGTATATTAGAGGGTCGGGCGCATGAATTGGGGGGGGGGGGGGCGGCACCCGTGCGCCCCTAATGAGCGGCCACTACTACCACCAGCATCTGCTGAAAATATAAGTGTTGTGCTGACCCTTTTAATAAGGCAGATCCTAATGAAGTCACAAGAGGAATCCTTGGCAATGTTGTGTGGTGTTTATCCAGATCCAGCCTTTTGTGTCTTCAGAAAAGTTGGATTATATGTCCCCTGTAGATCCCTATTGTTACTGCTCGGGAAATGGCTTTTAGCTTACATTTCAAAGCCCCATTGCACATATTTCAGATGCTGTTTCTCACAATGAATGTGAAATGGTATCAATTACTCGCATGACTGCTCTGCCCTCTGTGTGTATCCACAGTCTGTGCGCCAGTCACACTGCTAATCTGGAGTGTTACTGTCTGGCACATCGCACACCTCCGAAAGAACATAATGGATTTATCACCCCTTTCTCCGCATGTATAAGGAGGATTGCAGATCAACAGTGCCTGCTGTGTACACGCAAATCCTACAATAGGGTCCTACAGGCAAGACTTCAAAGTTTAAAGTGGAACTTTCAATAAGATATATTCCCTAATGCACTATATTACCAAAAGTATGGGGACGCCTTCCTCTACACCCACATGAACTTTAATGGCATCCCAGTCTTAGTCCGTAGGGTTTAATATTGGATTGGCCCACCCTTTGCAGCTATAACAGCTTCAACTCTTCTGGGAAGGCCGTCCACAAGGTTTAGGAGTGTCTATGGGAATGTTTGACCATTCTTCCAGAAGCACATTTGTGAGGTCAGGCACTGATGTTGGACGGGAAGGCCTGGCTCACAGTCTCCGCTCCAATTCATCCCAAAGGGGTTCTATCGGGTTGATGTCAGGACTCTGGGCAGGCCAGTCAAGTTCCTCCACCCCAAACGCACTCATCCATGTTTTTATGGACCTTCCTTTGTGCACTGGTGCGCAGTCATGTAGGAACGGGAAGGGGCCATCCCCAAATTGTTCCCACAAAGTTGGGAGGATGAAATTGTCCAAAATGTCTTGGTATGCTGACGCCTTAAGAGTTCCCTTCACTGGAACTAAGGGGCCAAGACCAACCCCTGAAAAACAACCCCCCACCATAATCCCCCCTCCACCAAATGATTTGGACCAGTGCACAAAGCATGGTCCATAAAGACATGGATGAGCGAGTTTGGGGTGGAGGAACTTGACTGACCTGCTTGTACCCAAGTTGATCCATCAAGTGACTTTAGTACAACCAGCCTGTTGGATTTTTTACATATGATTACTTCCGGCGGCTATAGCAGCCAGCAGTAATCATTGCACTCTGCCGGCCAGGAAGGCTCCCCACACCCCCCTGCCGACTGAATACAATAGCACTGTAGGAGGGACTCCCCCATCAACACTGACTCTGTTGATCAGGGAATCTAGCAATTTTTTTTCTTTCCTTCCTTCCACCGGTGGTGCAAGGAAAGAAGTCCAATCATCTATGGACTGCTTTAGGCAACACACACACACACACACACACACACACACACACACACACACACACACACACACACACACACACACACACACACACCTTAGCATGCATGGTGCTAGAGCGATGAATAAAGGTGAGTTTAGAATATGTTAATTGTTGAATGTCCATAGCCTGGACAAAGTTGCATTATAATAGTCCATCCACAGAATGAGGATGACAGACCTGGACCGGTGGTGGAAGGAAAGAAGTCCAATCATCTATGGACTGCTTTAGGCAGCACACACACACACACACACACTGCATTATAATAGTCCACCCACAGAATGAGGACGACAGACCTGGAACATGCACCTTTAACCACCTGATTACTGGGCACTTAAACCCCCCTCGTGACCAGACCAATTTTCAGCTTTTGGCGCTGACGTACTTTGAATGACAATTGCGCGGTCATACAACACTGTACCCAAATGACATTTTTATCATTTTTTTTCCCCACAAATAGAGCTTTCTTTTGGTGGTATTTAATCACAGCTGGGGTTTTTATTTTCTGCTAAACAAACAAAAAAAGATGGAAAAATAAAAAATCATGTTTAATAGTTTGTTATAAAATTTTGCAAACAGGTCATTTTTCTGCTTCATTGATATGCGCTGATGAGGCTGCACTGGTGGGCACTGATAGGCTGCACTGGTGGGCACTGATAGGCTGCACTGGTGGGCACTGATAGGCTGCACTGGTGGGCACTGATAGGCTGCACTGGTGGGCACTGATAGGCTGCACTGGTGGGCTGCACTGGTGGTCACTGATAGACTGCACTGGTGGGGACAGATAAGTCGGTACTGATGGGGACAGCAAAGATGGCACTGATGGGCACGGATGAGTGGCACTGATGGGGGGCACTGGTAGGCGGCACTTTAATTATGCAAAGGTGGGCACCATGGATTGGGCACATTGCAGTGAGAGGGACTGATGTCCCTCTCACTGCCGCCGGTGATCGGCTTTTTTTTTTTTTTCTTCTCGCGCTGTCAGTGCGAGAAGGAAAAAAAGCTGATTACCGGCTCTGTTATTATCACATGATCAGCTGTCATTGGCTGACAGCTGATCACGTGGTAAGGGGTCGGGATCGACCCCTTACTCGGATCTGTGATCCAGCGAGTCTCACAGACTCGCTGATCACAGAGCGCGCCGCGCGCACCCTTCAGGGGGCGCGCAGGCAGCTCGTGGCCGGGACGACGTCAATAGACGTCGTCCCGGCATCTTAGATCCGCGCTGTAGCCGTCATTCGGCTATAGCGCGGATCTCAGGTGGTTAAGAACAAGTAAGCAGTGGCTGCTTCCTAGGTTCTAATCCCATTCAATGTCCTGATTTGACACTGACAGGGGTTATTTGAATGTATTTTAACTGATAATAATGCAAAGGATGTTACTTTGTGTCTTGTTTTACAGTAGTTTTCTTTGTTTCTAGGCAGAGAAGAAGCATAAAAGATTCCAGGAACTGGACAGATTTATGCACTATTATACAAGGTTTAAAAACCATGAACACAGCTACCAGGTAACCTTTTTATCTAAACTGTTTCTAAAGGACAAAAAATGCTGTTAATCCCCCTGTTCATGAACAAACTTGCAGAGGGATGACCTCATCGGAGTGCTACTGCTCACTTATTGCCAGTCCCGTAGTTGGCTTGGATTGTCCTACTGAAATGAAGGGAAGATGTTAGGGCACGAATATATGACTATACTGTGTGGAAGAGGTGTCTGGATCACAAGATCACAGTAGTGGCTGGACAGAATTACAAACATTTTAAGAAGGGTCTTTCAAAAGTTTCCTCACTTTTTTTAAACTTTTTTTAAAAGCGTTTTAAAAAGTGTGGAAACTTTTTGAAGAACCCCCATACTAAGTAAGAAGGTTTAGATATACAGTATCGCACAAAAGTGAGTACACCCCTCACATTTTTGTAAATATTTTATTATATCTTTTCATGTGACAACACTGAAATTACACTTTGCTACAATGTAAAGTAGTGAGTGTGCAGCTTGTATAACAGTGTAAATTTGCTGTCCCCTCAAAATAACTCAACACACAGCTATTAATGTTTAAACCACTGGCAACAAAAGTGAGTACACCCCGAAGTGAAACTATCTGAATTGGGCCCAAAGTGTCAATATTTTGTGTGGCCACCATTATTTTCCAGCACTGCCTTAACCCTCTTGGGCATGGAGTTCACCAGAGCTTCACAGGTTGCCACTGGAGTCCTCTTCCACTCCTTCATGATGACATCACAGAGCTGGTGGATGTTAGAGACCTTGCGCTCCTCCACCTTACGTTTTTGTGGATGCCCCACAGATGCTCAATAGGGTTTAGGTCTGGCAACATGCTTGGCCAGTCCATCACCTTTACCCTCAGCTTCTTTAGCAAGGCAGTGGTCATCTTGGAGGTGTGTTTGGGGTCGTTATCATGTTGGAATACTACCCTGCAGCCCAGTCTACGAAGGGAGGGGATCATGCCCAGCTTCAGTATATCACAGTACATGTTGGCATTCATGGTTCCCTCAATGAACTGTAGCTCCCCAGTACCTGCAGCACTCATGCAGCCCCAGACCATGACACTCCCACCACTAGGCTTGACTGTAGGCAAGACACACTTGTCTTTGTACTCCTCACCTGGTTGCCGCCACACACACTTGACACCATCTGAACCAAATACGTTTATCTTGGTCTCATCAGACCTCAGGACATGATTCCAGTAATCCATGCCCTTAGTCTGCTTGTCTTCAGCAAACTGTTTGCAGGCTTTCTTGTGCATCATCTTTAGAAGAAGCTTCCTCACACCACTCCATTATTAAGTCTATGTTAAATTAGATAATCTGCACTTCAAGTATACCTTTGGTTCTTATTTTCATGTTGTTTTTCATAAGTTCTGCCATGTGATCCTCATGTGAAGATGTATTATCCTTTTGCTGTAACACCTGCAATGCCTAACATGTAACTGATTGAATATTTCAAGAAACATTCCTTCTGTTAAAAAAAAAAAAAAAAAAAAAAAAAAAAGAAGCTTCCTTCTGGGACGACAGCCATGCAGACCAATTTGATGCAGTGTGCGGCGTATGGTCTGAGCACTGACAGGCTGACCCCCCCCCCCCCCCCACCCCTTCAACACCAGCAATGCTGGCAGCACTTATACGTCCATTTCCCCAAAGACCACATCTGGATATGACGCTGAGCACATGGACTTTTTTGGTCGACCATGGTGAGGCCTGTTCTGAGTGGAACCTGTCCTGTTAAACCGCTGTATGATCTTGGCCACCGTGCTGCAGCTTAGTTTCAGGGTCTGGGCAATCTTCTTATAGCTTAGGCCATCTTTATGTAGAGCAACAATTTTTTTTTCAGATCCCAGAGAGTTTTGCCATGAGGTGCCATGTTGAACTTTCATTGACCAGTATGAGAGAATGAGAGAGATAACACCAAATTTAACACACCTTCTCCCCATTCACACCTGAGACATTGTAACACTAACGAGTCACATGACATCGGGGAGGGGAAATGGCTAATTGTGCCCAATTTGGACATTTTCACTTAGGGGTGTACTCACTTTTGTTGCCAGTGGTTTAGACATTAATGGCTGTGTGTTGAGTTATTTTGAGGGGACAGCAAATGTACACTGTTATACAAGCTGTACACTCACTACTTTACATTGTAGCAAAGTGTAATTTCTTCAGTGTTGTCACATGAAAATAATAACATATGTACAAAAATGTGAGGGGTGTACTCTTTTGTGTGATACTGTATGTATCTGAACAGAAGAAAGCAGAACTGATACTAGCACCTAGAATATTTGCCTGGGGTCCCAGAGGAGCATGCAAAGCCAGGCATGCAGTCTGCCCATAATTCAAAATGTTCACATAAAGCCCATGACTGTGGGTCAGTAAAGCTAAATCTGCAGATAAAATACATAGGGGTCATTCCATACCAGCATAACGGCCGCGTTATGCTGCGTCTGCTGGTGTGTGCTGTGAACAGAGCAGTGCAGATGCTTTAGGACAGTGTTTCTCAACTCCAGTCCTCAAGGCGCCTCAACAGGTCATGTTTTCAGGATTTTCCTTCAGGTGTAACGGCTGTGGTAATTACTAAGGCAGTGAAACTGATCAAATCACCTGTGCAAAATAATGGAAAACCTGAAAACATGACCTGTTGGGGCGCCTTGAGGACTGGAGTTAAGAAACACTGCTTTAGGAAGTTGCACTGTATATTTTTTTTTTTTTTTCTTTCAACTTTATTAAAATGACATTTCATTCTTCTCCAGCACTGCACAGTCCATTACAATGCACTATAACATGTTGTAACACTGCGCTGAAAAGTAGAGCATGTCCTACTAGTTCTCTTTTTTTTTTTCAGCGCAAAGTGTTGTAGACTGAACTCATGGGAACTGAGGCAAATGGCATTATTTATGCATTGGGACTGCTTTGGGCAAGGCTGCTCAGTGCAGCTCAACACATATGGTGTAAATGGGTCTTAAAAGTGACCATTCTTGCCTGCCAAAGGATTTTGTTCAGCAGATTGCAGGTGCAATGTCAGGCTCCTGCAGATTCTCAGTAAAGCTGTCTGTTTGTACCTTCTTATAAAGGGCAGACAGTTGCTGGAGAGCAGGATCAGTGAACTACAAAAGTATTCCCCAGCGCCCCCTTTCAGTTCATTGAGAACTACAAGCCATCACCCGCAGTGGTAGATGTAGTTCATAAATTCACAGAACTCTGTAAATAAATGACACAGCTGGGTGGGTGAAGCCCCTCATGGCTACGCTCTTTTTAATTCTGACAGCGGTGTGAGAAGTCACCCCCCCCCCCCCCCCGGTTGTCATATCAGTGGATTGGAGGGGGCGCAAGCAGGAGTTTAAATTTGGCGGCCCTCCAGCTGTTGCGAAACTACAAGTCCCATCATGCCTCTGCCTGTGGGAGTCATGCTTGTAACTGTCAACCTTGCAATGCCTCATGGGACTTGTAGTTTTCGCAACAGCTGGAGGGCCGCCAGTTTGAGACCCCTGCTGTAAAGCATTGCACTTGCAATGCAAGGTGCTTGCATACTGTCTGTGTAAGCTGTCTGCTCGTACCTCATTCAGGCAGGCAGTTGCACAATGACGGGAAGCATCAAAGAACTAGGTAGAGAGCTTAACAGTGCCCTGATAGTTCATCGAGTTTTACAAGCCAACAGTTGCAAAGGCTGTTGGTAGTTCTCCAATTTATTATTTATTACAGGTACTTGTATAGTGCCATCAATTTACACAGCACTTTACATATACATTGTACATTCACATCAGTCATCAGTCCCTCAAGGAGCTTACAATCTAAGGTACAGGGGGTCCCCTACTTACAAACATCCGACTTACAAACGACTCCTACTTACAAACAGAGGGAGACAACAGGAAGTGAGGAAATTCACTCCTGTAAGAGTTAATATGGGAAAAAGGTGTCTCCACTGATGCTTTATCACCAGTCCATGTTTCCCTAACAACCCAAAATTTTCAAAATCCAATTGTCATTGGGACAGAAGGTGAGGTGAAATCTTCTGAACAGGGGCACAGACCGCAAACAAATGTTACAGGGGTGATAACCCTTCTCTGTTATCTAAAAAACGTAAAAATAGATTTTTTGACTGGAGCTACACTTAAAAAATGTACTTGTTCCGACTTACAGATTCAACTTAAGAACAAACCTACAGTCCCTATCTTGTTTGTAACCCGGGACCCCCTGTACCTAACTCACATTCATACATACACATACTAGGGCCAATTTAGACAGAATACAATTAACCTACCAGCATGTCTTTGGCGTGTGGGAGGAAACTGGAGTACCCGGAGGAAACCCACACAGGCACAGGGAGAACATGCAAACCCCAGGCAGGTAGTGCGTGCTCCAATTCAACAAACCTTTATTTATTTTTTTTTATTGTGAGAGGATCCCCAACTTTCTGTCAGATGGGTGCGAACTGTTGCAACAGTAACGTGTCACATGTTACACCCTGAATATGGATGTAACATGTTTGTAACATGTTACAAAAGGTGAACATATCCTTTTAAGTATATTCCTCAACAGCAGCAAAGGATATAAATCTACATTATTGTGCATCAAATACCTTTGTGAACCCAGATATTACCTTGTCAATGTAGTTGTGATATCACTAAGCTGTACATGGCCTGTGGGAGAGTGTAACCAGATCTCAATGGAGCCGGTTGACCCATCTCCGGGGCGGCTGCGGAGCACATGAGCAGAAGGGTCCTGTGAGTCTTTGGCTCTGTTTCAGGTCCGAATTCAGGCAAAAATCTGGACCTAATTCAGACCTGGAATGGGGGCGCACCAGACCCCCTGCTGTGCCCCGTGCCGCACATAGTGTGAACCCAGTGTTAAGCATTTGGGACAGTATATTCTCTGGATATCCTGCAGTAGCTGTGGCATCTCACTTTTGCTTTCTCTCTTTCCAGTTAGAACAACGTCTTATCAAAACAGCCAAAGAAAAGATGGAGCAGCTGAGCAGAGCTCTCAGTGAAAGTAAGTCCAGCCATTGAGGACCGTTATGTAGGACAGTATGAAGAACAGCCAGGAATCGTACTTTGCTGCAGTCTTATTTGTTATTAATAGCACAGCCTAAGTAAAAGGCTAATTGCAAAAAAAAAAGTTACTGCCAACAGTTCATTAAAAAAGAAAGTAATATTATGCCTGTTATTTTAATAGTAGAACTCTGCTCTAGACCCAAACTTCTCTATAAATTCTAATGTCTTAGATATGGATCTCTTAAAGCTGAACTACAAGTATGTTTGTTTGGTTTTTTTTGTTCTTTTTTTTTTTTTTTTTTATTGCATAGACACAGGTCCAGCTTGGCACAATGTAACTATCCACTTCAGTTCTGGAACGTTTTACCCCCTTCATGACCAGGCCATTTTTTTGCTATTTTACCTGGTAAATGCACGGTCATGCAGCGCTGTTACCCAAACAAAATTAACAAACAACAATTCTTTCCCACAAATTGTTTTCTTTTGGTGCCATTTGATCACCACTGTTTTTTTTTTATTTGTGTTATACAAAAAAAAAAAAGCCTTAAAAGTTTGGGGGGGGGGAATTATATTTTTTACTTTCTGCTATAACAAAACATATCCTATTAAAAAATAAAAAAATCTGCATAAATTTAGGCCAAAATGTATTCTGCTACAAAAAAAATCCCAATAAATGTATATGGTTTGGTTGGCTTGAAAGGTATAGCGTTGTTTGTAGACGTGTATAGAGAGGTATATATTCCACAGAGGTTTTTTTTTTTTCCCTTTTTTTATACTAGTAATGGCGGGTGATCAGCCACTTATAATTGGACTGTGATAGTGCAGTGGGCAATTGACACGAACTGACTGAAAAGTATTCACCCCCCCTTGGCATTTTTCGTGTTTTGTTGCCTCACAACCTGGAATTAACATGGATTGTTTGAGGATTTGCATCATTTAAATTTACAGAACGTGCCCACAACTTTTGAAGATTTTTCTCTCTTTGGATAAGTCTCTATGAGCTTGCCACATCTTACCACTGGGATTTTTGCCCGTTCCTCCTTGCAAAACTGCTGCAGCTACTTCAAGTTGGATGGGTTGCGCTTGTGAACAGCAATTCTTAAGTCTGACCACAGATTTTCTATTGAATTGAGGTCTGGGATTTGACTAGGCCATTCCAACACATTTACATGTTTCCTGTATAATAATAATAATAGGCTGTTTGCGCCCACTATTCTCTTGCTTGTCTCTGTGAAAGCTTAGTGAGGATTCTGTTCAAAAATGGCCAGTTACTACTGTGGACCCAGCAGTGTCTCACTGTAACAAGTGGACGCACCTGTCTAGGGATGCAATCCATAAGCAGCTAAAGGTCCTTTCCAAGAATGTTGTCTCTGGTGGGTCCTGCCTTGCTTCTGATTTTGGCTGTAATTTTGATTTCCTAGACCGAGTCTGATCAAAGTCCCTTAAAAAAAGAGTTTAACTGCTGCTTTTATTGATTCTCTGATCATTTAGCGCATTAAACAGATGTCTGTGGCTTTGAACTTTAGCTGTGGTAGCCTACTAGAAGCCTCCTGGCTTATTTTTCGCATTAGTGTCTAGTCGGTATATAAGTGCAGGTCTCTTTGGCTAAAGTGCTGTTCTGTGGAAATCTCTTGCAAGAAGCTGTTGATCTGCATGGCCTTCAAGGGACATTGTCTCGAACTGGCTCAGGATGCTGTTATCAAGGAATACAGGTGCACGTTCTGGCAATCCAAGGCTGCCAAATCGACTGGCAAGTTCTCCTTGGCATGAAGATGTGACTCCACCTTACAAAGTAGGGGAACATCTGCTGACCTTTGCAGCTGCTTGGAAGTCTTGTATCCTTGATGCCTTTGTTCAAGAGGTGGTATTTTGTCAAGCCTACCAGCTAGAGTAGCGGTCTCCAAACTGCAACCCTGGGGCCGGATGTGGCCATTTGCTTGCCTCTATCCCGCCCTTGGGGCACCATATCCTCCACAACTGGCAATAATGATGGGGCACTATTCCTTTCACTGACAACAGTGGTGGGGCACTATTCCTCCCACAGACACCAATGGTTGGGTGCTATTTTCAAACTGATGCCAACAACAGGGAACTATTCCTCCCACTGATGCCAACAATAGGGTACTATTCCTTCCACTAAAACCAATAAGAGGGTATTTTCTACTCACTCTAAAGTCTGAAGGACAGTAAACTGGCCCTGTGTTTAGAAAGTTTGGAGACTCCTGAGCTAGAGTATTGTTCTCTGCACTCCTCAGGTTTCTAACTTCAAATTTCCCTCTGTCTTCTCGGTGGCTTGTCGATCTTTATCGAGCCTTCTTTGGACTTTTGGACCAATGGATCATAGACCTCGTCTCTGTTGCAAAAGGTTCAATGTGTTTTACCCCAATGTGTTGTGTGTTCCAAATCCCAAAGGGAGCATATGCCTCGAGGCTCTGAACGTTTAGAAGTCAGTTCTGTCTCTGGATAAACTTTTCCAATGCCCAGGACCAGGCTGCCCCTGGTTTAGTGGTTCTGGGATCTGGTGTTGGAATGGATGAAGTTGTTTCTTTGCGTGTTTTGGAGAATCCCTGTTGGGATGGCGGAAGTTTTAGGAACTTGGTCGGCACAGGGGATGTGGTCATCAGAGGAATCTGGTCTGCCGATCAACATCTTGGAGCTTCGGGCGATCTGGCTTTTCCTTCAGAGGTGGACCAACCCATTGGAGGGCCATCTGATTCAGATCCAGTCAGGCAATGCCATGGAAGGGGTATACATACTGTAAGTCATTTGGGAGGAACAAGAAGTCTTGCTGCTGCAAAAGAGGTGGATCCTGTCCTAGGACAAACTTCAGGTTCCAGCCTTGCCAGCCTTTTATTTTCCTGTCTTAGAAAATTGGCTGGATGTGGACCTTGTATCCAGCTTCAGGAATCCAGTGCTTACCAATCATTTAGATGTGGTTGCATTTAGGTTTATTTTTTTGCTTCTTTCCCTCTGTTTTTACTTGGTGATCTGGCCAGTAATGTACCTCCTGTATTAGAGCTTCCCCACTTTGGATGAAGAAGCACAGGGGGCACATTTGAAGTCTGTGGGGGGGGGGGGGGGGGTAGAGAGTGTCAGATGTATTAGAAGATTTAGAGACACTAAGAAAATTAAATCAAGCTCCAGCAAACACGTTATAAGCAGTTACAGAAAACAGTTTTTTCCTTTTTGAGATCAAGGTTTTACATAAATAAAAGCTAATCATTGTAGGCACCCCTGTCAGTGGTAAATGGATTGTCCTGTAACTGATGCATCTGGAAGGGAGCTTGTTCTTTTGTAAAACAGATTTACTGGCTAGATCATCAGATCAAAATAGAAAAAAGAAAGTGTAAAAAAGAGAACAAATGTGGCCATCGCATCAAAGAACTGGTAAGCTACAATATAATAGAGATATGCTGTACATTGATCATGCTGAGTGATCTAATTCGAAGCTGCAAAACCACAGGTAGCTGGCATTTAATATCTGCAAATTGAAGCCTGAGTATAATTAGCACTGTAGACAAACAATCTCAGGTTTGAGAAATCATTTAGCAACTGTTAATAATGGCAAAGTCCCAAACGGCGAAGGGTTTTACGTAAGGCTGTCAATGAAATGCCCTTAACGCCGCTCATTGCTGTTTACCACATTCCAGGGATCTGATCCTTAAAGTAGTACTATAGGCAAACCCTTTTTTTTTTTTTTTTCATTTTGGATAGGGCAAGGGAGGGTTCAATTTTTTTTTTTTTCGCTATCTGTGTCTTATTGCAGAGATTTCCCTTCACTTCCCGTCCCATAGCCAAAATGAAAGGGAATCCATGCAAATTAAGGGAATCCCTTGGGGACCCCCAGGTCACCAGAACTAGTGTCCCTATTGGGAGATTTACCCTCTATTACTTGTCTGGGGGCAACTGAAAATTTGGTATTTTTCTTACTTTCTACGATTATGGTAAACGGGACAAATGGAGCTCCGGAGGATTTTACCCCCATTCCTTACCAGAGCACTTTTTGCGATTCGGCACTGCGTCGCTTTAACTGACAATTGCGCGGTCATGCGACGTTGCATCCAAACAAAATTGACGCCCTTTTTTTCCCCACAAATAGAGATTTCTTTTGGTGGTATTTATTCACCTCTGCGGTTTTTGTTTTTTGCCCTATTAACAAGATGAGCGACAATTTTGAAAAAAACACAATATTTTTAACTTTTTGCTTTTTAACTTTTTTTTTTTAATATCCCATTTTAAAAAAAAATAATTTTTTACTCAGTTTAGGCCGATGTGTATTCTTCAACATATTTTTGGTAAAAAAATCGCAATAAGCGTATATTGATTGGTTTGCGCAAAAGTTATAGCGTCTACAAAATAGGGGATAGATTTATTGCATTTTTTTTTTTTTTTTTTTTTTTTTTTTTACTAGTAATGGCGGCGATCTGCAATTTTTTTTTCGTGACTGCAACATTGCGGCGGACAATTTTGACACATTTTTGGGACCATTCACATTTACACAGCGATCGTTGCTAAAAAATTGTACTGATTACTGTGTAAATGTGACTGGCAGGGAAGGGGTTAACACTAGGGGGCGCTGCAGGGGTTAATGTATGTTCCCTGGGAGTGATTCTAACTGTGGGGGGAGGGGACTCACAGGGGGAGGAGACCGATCGGTGTTCCTCTGTACTGGGAAGACACCATCGGTCTCCTCTCCACTGACAGGAACGTGGATCTGTGTTCCCGGGCAATCGCCGGTGCCCGGCGGGCAATCGCAGCCGCCGGGCACGCGCACACGGATCCCGAGTGACACCGCGGGCCGTGCGCCCACGCCCCTAGACATCTGCGAATGGGAGGACGTCATATGACGTCCACCCAGGATGGGAGATCCACCTTGTGGACGTCATATGACAGTCAGCAGTGTTGAAGTGGTTAACAGGGGCACAGGCAGCAATAAAAACTGAAACCGAAACAATGAACATACATTCATGAGCGCAATGTTGGCCGTGTGTAGAGAGAGTGGGTAATTAAACTCTCTGCCATAAGGAGTACATACAATGAAAGTTCATTAAAGACAGTGTCAGGAGCCAGTATTGTCTTGGGAGGTGGAGTGCTGGCTTTTGACGGCTGCAGTCTCTTGATAAGAGCTAGAAGGGACTCTGTGAGAAAGCAGAACAAAAAGAGAGCAGCGCCACCTAAGTGCAGCAGTAGTACAACGTTTATTTCCAAAGAAGTCAGTAGAAAACTCAAAAGATGAAAAAAAAGTCAGTGCATGTAGTATATATTGGAGTTCATCCACTCCTGGGGAGGACAGGCCGCGGTCAGGGGAGAGAAAGCCGCAGGTTCCCGGGTAGACTCGGACACAGCCGCTGGCGTCGCATCCGGGTGGAGTGGGAGGTGTGCGCATTCGGAGCATGCATGCTCCTTCATCAGGCATTGGGGCAGCCATGTAGGACAAGGGATAAAAAAATAAATCTAGGTTGCTGGATGTGTTTGCGCGGTGCCATGTTAACAGCCCGCAGTCGACCTGTGTTAAGATAATGTGCGCTGGGAAAGAACATAGTACACAATGCGAAAAATGCACAAGTGGAAATATAGGGGAAAAGATATACTGGATACACTAAAAATAATTAAAAACCAACCTAGTATCTGTGATGAATTGTAAACCCTCTACAATAAAGTTTAAGACCTCTAAAAACATGACACAAATATATAGCAATATGGCTATGTTAGACTCGTGGGGAGGACAGTTGGGAATGGTTAGAGAGGGTGGGAAAGGATTTAGGATAGGGAAAACACAGTAATGGAGGTAAAGATGAAAATAAACATGAAATTGAAAATTAAAAATAGAAATAAAAATGAAATTAAACGTAAAAATTAAATTTAAAATAAATATAAATAAAAAAATAAGAATAAATATAAATGTGAAAATAAATATAATAAAATCAAATAAAATTATAATAAAATAAATATAAAAAATAATAATTTGGGTCTAAGATATAAGTTGATGGTACGGAGAGAGGAAGGGGGAGAGGTTTTGGGAAAATGGAGGACGGAACAAAGAGCGAAAAGACAATGAGGTTCACTGGGTTAAAAGTAGTACATGGGATACTTACTATTGCAGAGTATCAAGATATGAAATAAGACCGTAAGGGTCCTTAACCTAAAATAATCAATGGTAACAAGCGTTCGCTAGGTAATGGGTGTAAAATGCAATAGATAATACACAATGGGTTGAAAGGTTGAAATGGTGGTGATGGTTAATGTAAAATGATTTGGTGACCTCATGGTACAGCTGGATGGTGGTGGTACTCAAAGCAGGGGATTAACCTCCAGCTCCTTGTTCGACCCGCCAGGTGCCAAGGTGTCCAACCGATAAATCCAGTAGGATTCTCCGGCACACAGACGCTTAAAACGTTCAGCTGCAAGGAAGGTTTTTGGGCATGGCCTTTATCACCCAAACTCTGTTGCCATCGCTCAAATTCGCAAGTCATTTAAATAATCGTTTTCCATTAGTGCCGTTCACATCGATGCGTTGCGAATCTAAACTGCACACAAAAAGGGTCCTGTGTGAGTTTGATCTGTGTGCGATGCAAATTCAATACAATATTTGCCGTAGAATCGCAGTAGATTCGCTAGAACACATAAAGAATTCATAATGAAAATTCGCAACGCAATCGCATCAAATTTGCGCAAAATTCGCACCTCAGCAGTGTGAACCGCCCCTTAAGGTACAGATTTCAGCCCCATCAGTCTACTTGCAGCGTTACCTACAACAGGACCTGCTCATAATAAGATTTTGTAAGGCAGCCTTTAGACTACGACCAGTGCCATGTCGTAAAATTCCCGACATAGGATTTTTCTGTCATGTTAAAAGCAGTCATTAAGGAGCCTTTTGAGCCGTTATCAAAGGCATCCTTAAGACTGATTACCCTTAAAACGTTTTTTCTTATCCCTATGACGTCTGCTCGCAGAGTCGGCGAACTACAGGCTCTGTCAATTAGAGAGCCCTTTATGCAGATATTGGAGGATAGGGTCATTCTCAGGACTGACCAAGCATTTATCCCCAAGGTTGCTTCTACCTTTCACAGATGTCAGGATATAGTGTTACCCTCCTTCTGTAGTAAACCATCGAATAGCAAAGAAGAGCAACTACATCGGCTGGATGTCAGAAGATGTCTCATAGGCTATTTGGAAGCTACCAAGAGCTTCAGAACATCAGAGGCCCTGTTTATCCTCTTCTCAGGAAATCTGAAAGGTAAACCAGCTTCTAAAGGGACAATAGCCAGGTGGATAAAGATGGCCATCTCAGAAAGATACAAAACTCTACACTTGGACCCTCCACAAGGCTTGAATGTATACTCCACAAGGGCGTTAGCCACGTCCTGGGTGGAAAGAGCCAGCGCTACCCCAGAGCACATATGTAAGGCCGCCACATGCTCAAGCATGTCTACATTCATTCAACACTATCGATTGGACATTTTGGGTGATCAAGACTTTGGGAGTAAAGTCCTCCAAGCAGTGGTCCCCCACTAAAAATTTGGTGAGTACTTGTTCATCCTCTCAAGGGCTGTCCTGGAAGACAAGTGGGGGAAACCCGGAGTTAGACTTACCGGTAACTCTGTTTCCAGGAGTCTTCCAGGACAGCATGTTCCCACCTTGTGTATGTATAAAATGAATTTGTATGTATGGTTTAACTATATTTTAGCTCCGTCCTTCGGTTCTTGGATAAAACTGACCAGAGGGACCGCCTTTTTAAAGAGCTGGAGGCCATGTGTTTTCTGTCCGGGGGAGGAGCTCCATATCTCAAGGGCTGACCCGGAAGACTCCTGGTTACCGGTAAGTATAATGCCACGTACACACGATCGGACTTTCCGCCAACAAAACCGTGTATTTTTGTTCGAAGGATGTTGGCTCAAACTTGTCTTGCATACACACGGTCACACAAATGTTATCGGAAATTCTGAACGTGAGAACGTGGTGACGTACAAAACACGTACGACGAGCCGAGAAAAGAACTTCAATAGCCAGTGCGGCACCTTCTGCTTGATTCCGAGCATGCGTGAACTTTTATGAGACGGACTTGTGTACACGCGATCAGACTTTCCGACAACAAAGTTTTGTTGGAGGAAAATTTGAGGGCCTGCTCTCAAACATTTGTTGGCGGAAAGTCCGACAGCAAATGTTCGATAGAACATACACACGGTCGGACTTTCCAACAACAAGCTCACATCCAACATTTCCCATCAGAAAGTCTGACCGTGTGTACGCGGCATAACTCTTGTTTTTTTTTGTTTTTGTTTTTGTTTTTTTCCTTTTTCAGACTTTTTTTTTTTCACGGTTTAGAAAAAAAACAAAAAACAAACAGTGGTGATACCCCCAAAAGAAAGCTCTATCTGGCTCAAAAAAATTATAAAAATGTCATAGTGTAACATCGGGGGTTGTGTCTACTTAAGGGTAGAGCTTACAAGTGAGCTGAGTCCACGCCAGATATGCAGTTTTTAAGGGCTTGTAGGCCCACTTTTATTAAAGAAAGAAAATGTCCAATAACAGAAGAGTTGCCCACACAGGGGTTTCAGCTTTCCACAGCAACAATGTAAGTAAAACCAAAAATACCAAGCCACCTGGCTCTCTTTAGCAGCACTGCTGCTCCGACTTATGCTTCAGCCCTCTCGGCTCTTTAACAGAGTTCCTGTACACCCAGTACCTCAGCACTCTTTTCCAGCTTCCTTTTCCAGCTCACAGGCTTGGACCCTCTGTCTGCTGACAGACAGACCTGTGCAGACATGCACACTTCTCGCTTGCTTGCCTGGACTCCTTGGGAGGGTGGAGCCCAGAACTATGGTCAGGTGTCTACAAATAGCCCAGCACACACACCTGACCAGTCAGTATGCTGGTGGATCTCCAAAACCTGGACCCAGGACTGGGGATTTCATCCCACCCGGATCGCTACGAAATCCCCAGGCTCCAGATCCCAAAACGGATGTTTGTAAACAATGAGGAAACTGAAAAGCCAGCTTCCTCCCAAATAAGCAAATAAACTGGAGCCCCTCAACCTGCCTGGTTGAGAATCCTCCGCCCAAACACTGGTGTGGGGTACCTCACTACCACAATAGATACAGTGTTGCACTGTTGCATGACCGCCCAATTGTCAAAGTGCGACAGCGCTGAAAGCTGAAAATTGGCCTGGACAGGAAGGGGGTGAAAGTGGCCAGTATTGAAGTGGGCACAATAATATATATTACAATATTAGACTGAATATGCAAGCAAATGTGTTAACAATCTAGTGGTCACTGGCTGTGATACAAGCAAGTCCCAACGTCCTAATTCTCGTATACTGGTCATGCATGAAGGTATAGCATGCAAGATGCTACCAACAACATGTGTCAATTCAAGTCCAGGATTCTCTTCCTAGGTTATGACTGCCTACTTAACTGACTGCTTAAAGAATTCCGCAGAAAAATATCTCAATTATCAGTAAAGTCAGCAGTTTAGGATCTTGCCTCAGTCTGATTAATTCCAAACCGGCTGTGAAACGAATGTCAATAATAAAAATGTTCTCTAAAATGTGTGTGAGATTACATAGAAAAGGGGGGGGGCAGTGCAAAGTCTGGCATGACAAAACTATAAAGAAGCACCTGGAAAGTCACCTCTATATTTAACCCCTTGGGATGCATTGTATCTAACTGATAGATCCACGTTGGAGTTGATTTACTAAAACTGAAAAGTGCAAAGTCTGGTGCAGCTGTGCATAGCAACCAATCAGCTTCCAGCTTTTATTGCCAATCCTTAATTGAACAAGCTGAAGTTAGAAGCTCATTGGCTATCATGTGCAACTGCACCAGATTCTGAGTGCTCCAGTTTTAGTAAATCTCTCCCACAGTGTCTTTTTGAAGAAAAGCTGGCCTAACACTATTAGTTCCTTTTTTTATTTTTTTCTAGCCAGTGGACTGAGAAAGCTCTGTCACATACATGATGGAGAAATGTGCCTTTCCCCTGGGCCATTCTGTTGTGACAGCTGCAACCACGGCTGTCAGTATACACTGATCAGTGGCTGATTAAGAAACATTTTCCAACATGTCCCTTCAACAGAAATCAGAGGGTCAGCTTCTGTCGAGTGGGGACTGTCGCACAGTTTTGGCCTACAGTTTTTTTTTTTTTTTTTTTGTCTGCCAGTGTCCATTCCTCCTGTAGGCAAGAGTATAACCCAAAGGTTTATGATTTCTTGTGTCCCTCAAAGGCCTCCAAGAAACAGATTTTATGGTTGCTACAAAAGTGTATACTGCTATGGAAACTCTAAAAAGGTTTTGATAATAAGCCAGCAACAAAATCTGCAATACATTCCTGCTTCTCATTTAGGTGAAGTCTATACATCTGCTTAATACAATTGCATTATCCACTAACCTCAGCTTTTCATATAGCAGCAAAGAGCCCTTCACTGCGCACAGGGTGAAGGGATTCCAGGAACTAAGCTTAGAGACTACTTTCTAATTATCTGTACAGGATGCTATTAGACGTTGCCGCAGCAGACTTGTACTTTTCATTAAGCGGAGAGCGGTGCAGCACATGGTACTAAGCGGTTTGTTGAATTCCCTTCCAGCTGAGAGCGGCTGCCCAGACACCACATTTATTGAAGACGCCGTACAAGAGCTCCTCAAGACCAGGCGCATCCTCAAGTGTTCTTATCCCTACGGATTTTTCCTGGAACCCAAAAGCACAAAAAAGGAAATCTTTGAACTCATGCAGGTGATGATTGTTGTAGTTTCATGGGTCTGAATTATTTAGGCCACTAAAGATTGGTAATTTGTGTATTTATCTGTATATTAAGAGAACACTTGCACACATCAGCAGTCTATGCAGTGGCGGAGCGCCGCCTAATCTCTCATGTCACTTCTCTTTCACCATAGACAGATTCATGCACTGCATGAATCTATCTATGGTTGCCGCTGCCGCCCCCTATTCAGGTGTCCGGCCCCTTGTCGGGCGCCAGGCACCTGAATTACAGCGGTGGGGTTTTTTTTTGTAAGCGCCTGATTAGAGCCCTGGGCGTCCAAAATGGTAAACAGCGGTTTTCTCAGTGTTGTTTAGGAACACTGACCCGCCTCTCAGCCAATCAGGTGCTCGGGTCTGGTTACCTGTACCTGATTGGCTGAAACAGGCGCTGTGATTGGACGCCTGATGGAGAGGACTGGAGACATCGAGGAGCGTGGACGTGGAGGACGCCACTGTGACCCCCTGCGAGACGGCTAAGTCCCGACTCCCGGGTGATGCACAATGGCAGCATTTGATGGGGCACAGTAGCAAGAATTGATGGGGCACACTGGCAGCAATTGATGGGGCACAGTGACGGTAATTGATAGGCACAGTGGCTGCGTTCAATGATTTTTTATTTTTTTCAGTTTGTTTGCGTCCCCCCCAAATTTTTTAGCACCAGCCGCCACTGAGTCTTTGTGCATTTACCCTCAAATACTGGTCTCCACTTCACTTTAGGTGCCTTGACCCTTAGTGACCGGTCTCCACATTATGTACATTAAAGTGTTTGTTGAGGAGCACTGCCTTGAGTTTCCTTTTTGTTTCTCTTCTACAGACAGACCTAGAAATGGTAACAGAAGATCTGGCTCAGAAGGTGAACAGGCCTTACTTGCGCACTCCTCGCCATAAAATCATCCGGGCAGCGTGTCTGGTGCAGCAGAAGCGACAGGAGTTTTTGGCGTCGGTGGCACGCGGAGTAGCTCCAGCTGACTCTCCTGAGCAATCGAGAAGAAGGTAACAGTTAATGCGCTTGGGGGATTTTGTTGATTCTTGCAATCCCTCAAGTGAAGTGCAAAGTAATTGAGATTGGGCAGTATTAATTATTTACAACATTTTCAGGGTGGGGTGACAACAGATCTAAAGTAGAGGCCCGTGCTAGAACTAACTAAACTTTAAAGTGCCACTAAACCCACATCATAAAAACTATCAATAAACGGTGTATTACATGCTGTTCATACTCATTCGGTCACTATAACATTTTTCTGTATTTTGCAAAAATCCTGGTTGATCCTGCTGTTTCTTATCTCCACCTTCTGTTCAGGTCCCCAATTCAGTTACAAAATTTGCAGCTGTGGTGGCAACTCTGCACATGCTCAGTTTTCAGTGAGCTTCTATGCTGAGCATTTCCTCCCTATCACATCTGAACCGCTATAGAGTCAGACATGTGGGCGTATACACAGTGGTAAATGACAGCTCACTCCCTCCCTCCTCTATGCCCACTAACCAGCTAAACACAATGGCGGCGGGGTATTACATGTAGATTGATGGAGGCTTCTCCTCCCTTATTCTTATTCTAAGGTACAGGCTGGAGGGGCGTGACACAGCCTTTGACTGGCAGAAATCTGCCCACACCATGTTATTTTCACAAAAATAAAAAGATTTCATTTTGAATATATATTTGTATGCAAATTTAAAACCGTTTATGGGTATTATTTATTTTTACTCGGTATTCCAAAGGCTTTTTTTTATTTTATTTATTTTTTTGAACATGTCACCATCAGCAGAGGACTAGTAGCTCCTCTTGCTTATGTTTCCCTGCAGACAGGCTGGGGGAGAGCTGGGTCATGTGACAGCTGTATTTTGATTAGCAAAAGGTAATTTTTTTATTTATTTAAAATTAATTGCAGTGCCATCATCCATATACAGAAAGAGAAGGGACAATGTAAATTAATCTGTGTGTGTTTTAGTATCACTTTAAAACTGCTCTCACCCCTCCTTCTAATGCCTATGTGAGCTACACGTGGTTAAGTCAAATTTTTACCACCTGTCCCCCTTAAGGGTAGCAGACAGGTATACCCATGTCATGGCCCACAATGCTTTGCTCCACGGCTGCTGCAAGGTCTATCCCCCTGATGCACTCGTCTGTCAGTACTGCCCGCCAAACACAACTAATGCACCTGAATGCAATGCAAGTGGTTGCAGCATGGTGGTGTTAGTGTGTAGAGGAGAAAACAGGAAGTGAAGAGGTGACGCAATGCCCCTCATCACTTGTCAAATACCCTCTGGAAAGCAATCCATCAGGGATCGCTCTTCAAAAGGCTAACACTAGTGTAAAAGTGATGGTGAACCTTGGCACTCCAGATGTTTTGGAACTTTCCATGATGCTTAACTACACTGCAGAGTGCACGAGCATCATAGGAAATGTAGTTCCAAAACATCTGGGGTGCCAAGGTTTGGCATCACTACCCTAAGGCGATCCAATCGGAAGTGGGAGCGGGTACCTGTTAAAACTAGGTCCCTGCTTCCCCTCCCAAAAAAATAAATGACATGCCAAATGAGGCGGGGGTGGGAAGAGTGCTTAAAAAATAACTTTCCTTTTTTCACCTTTCTTGTACCCTATGATTGTACAGAATCTTGCTTCAATAACCCCTTCCCGCCGAGCATACGCACATCTGCGTACTCGGCTTTCGGGGGTTATACCGGGATGATGCCCGCAGCTGCAGGCATCATCCCGGTACCGTTTTTTAGAGCCGGTGATCGGCTTTCCGAGGATAACAACCGATGTGGCTAAAAGCCGCTCTGTTGTTATCCCGGAGGAGTGGGTGGGGACGTCCCGCCGCTCTTCCCGGTGACACGGGAGGGCCGATCGAGCTTCCGGCGGCTGGTGACAGACTGGAATGAAGCCGGAAGCAGGTTCATTCCAGTCTCCTTGATGTAAACACGGAAGCGACGTCACAACGTCACTTCCTGTTTACTCGGCTGCCTTTGAAGTGCAAAGGAGGGATTTGGGGTCTTTTAGACCCCCGATCCCTCCATAAAGAGTACCTGTCGCTACCTATTACTGTCACAAGGGATGTTTTACATTCCTTGTGACAGCAATAAAAGCGATCATTTAAAAAAAAACACAATTTCATAATATAAAAATAAATAAGAAAAAAAAATATTCAAACTGCCCCTGTCACGCGAGCTCGTGCAGCAAAGAAAACACTTACGGAAGTCGTGCCCGCATATGTAAACGGTGTTCAAATCACACATGTGAAGTATCACCGCGATCGTCAGAGCGAGAGCAATAATTCTAGCACTAGACCTCCTCTGTAACTAACCTGGTAACCGTAAAAAAAAAATGTAAGCGTCGCCTATGGAGATTTTTACGTACCAAAGTTTGTCGCCATTCCACGAGTGCGTGCAATTATAAAGCGTGACAGGTTTGGTATCTATTTACTTGGCAGAACATCAGTGTCCCTTTTCCCAAAAAATTTCGTTTAAAACACCGCCGCACAAATACTGTGTGACATAAAATATTGCAACCACCGCCATTTTATTCTCTACATTCTCTGCTAAACAAATATATATAATGTTTGGGGGTTCTAAGTAATTTTCTAGCAAAAAATTGAGATTTTAACTTGTAAACACCAAATGTCAGAAATATACTTAGCCATGAAAGGGATAAAAGAATGCTAAACAAAACTGAATTACCTGTATAAGCATATTGCTAACAAGGTTTGTACCAGATGTACTTGGTCATACATACCGTATTTATCGGCGTATAACACGCACCCCAAGTTTAGGAGGGCAATTTAAGGAAAAAAAGTTTTAGGAGGGAAGTTTAGGAAAAAAAAAACAACTTACATTTAAGCGTCATTAGCTTGCCCAGCGTCATTGCAGCTTGCCCAGCGTCACTGCAGCCTTGCCCAGTGTCATTGCAGCCTTTCCCAGCGTCATTGCAGCCTTGCCCAGCGTCATTGCAGCCTTGCCCAGCGTCATTGCAGCCCAGCGTCATTGCAGCCTTGCCCAGCGCCATTTTCAGTCTTTTGCGGGTTTAAATTTCCCGCCGCCGAGACGCTCTGTCGCGTGCGCCGCCGAAAAAACCTGAAGCACGGCCAAAAAAGACCGAAGCGCCCCCGGAAAAAAGCCAAGCCGACTCGGACGGCTAAGCTCGCGGTCCCGCCTCCCTGCTGTTTCCGGAGCGAGCGCAGGGAGGCGGGACTACGAGCAGAGCAGAGTCTGCTCGGCCTTTTCCGGGGGCGCTTCGTTCTTTTTCGGCCGCGCTTCGGGGTTTTTTTCGGCAGCGCTCGCTATTTTTCAGCGGCGCTTGCAATTTTTGTCATTTTTTTGGGGGGTATCGGCGTATAACACGCACCCACGACTTTCCCCCGATTTTAAGGGGGAAAAAGTGCGTGTTATACGCCGATAAATACGGTAATTATTTTCCAGAAGAAAAAGCTACTGTTTTTTTAATACATTTATAGAACACTGATCATTCTTCTGAAGCGCTTTGCAGAAGTCAATGAGCAGATCACATCTCCTCTGTCAATGTATAAGGTCTATTGTCACTTCTGTTGTAGAGACATCCTCAATCCTTGGCATTATAGATCCTTAAAGCTGAATTCTAGATATATAAAGGGCAAACAATAATTCAACTTTGTTATTAATACCTCTTTAAATGTAATTTTTTTTTTCTATGCAAGTGCCTGAATTTGACTCAGTATCGTCCTCCTAGAGTCCCTGTGCAGCAGGGCTCAGACTTGTAGAGAGATAAGCAGCATAAGAAACCAATCAGTTGGAGCGCAGTGTTCATGTGCTAGCAAGGATCATGCTTATCAGAGGAGAGATCAAACTCCTCCTCCTTTCACCATCTGGTGACAGGCTGGGGAATGAGCAAGACCTGTAAATGTTATTAATAGCAGAACTATAGGCAAAACTATTTTTTTTTCTCCATTTTGGATAGAGTAAGGGAGGGTTATAACCCCTGACAGTTTTATTGTCATCTGTGTCTCATTGGGGAGATTTTACTTTACTTCCTGTCCCACAGGCAAAACAGGAAGTGAGGGGGAATCCCTGGTTGTCACCAGAACTAGTATCTCTATTTGAAGATTTCCCCTCCTATTACTCTTCTGGTGGCAAACCAAAATGTGTGATATTTTTTTATTTTTTTTCCTCTTTCACTCTTATGCCCTGTACACACGATCGCACATTCCGACAACAAAATCCATGTGTTTTTTTTCCGACTGATGTTGGCTCAAACTTGTCTTGCATACACTCGGTCGCACAAAGTTGGTTGGAAATTCCGAACGTCAAGAACACGGTGACGTACAAAACATACGAGAAAAATTAAGGTCAATAGCCAGTGCGACTCTTCTGCCTGATTCCGAGCATGCCTTGCACTTTGTGCGTCGGAATTGTTTACACACGATCGGAATTTCCGAAAAACTGATTTTGTTGTGGGAAAATTTGAGAACCAGATCTCAAATTTTGTGCAACGGAAATTCAGATGGAAACTGTCCGATGGAGCCTACACACGGTCGGAATTTCCAACCACAAGCTCCGATCGCACATTTGCCGTCAGAAAGACCGACCGTGTGTACGCGGCATTAGTGTTAAGGGTTACCAGAACAAACAGAGAGGGTGACTCTCCCTAACGGGGGCACAGACAGCAAGAAAAACCTAATGGGTGTTTTTAATCCCTCTCCACTCCTTCCAAAACAACAAAAACTGTTTGCCTTTAGTTATACTTTAACTGCAGAAAAGAACAGTGAGGTATCCCGTCCAGTCTGGCAGGTCTGTATGAATCTCAGAACTGGATGGATAGGATTATAGATCCTGTGGCAGATAAGACCGCTTTCTTGTATGTATTTAAAGTTTTAGCTTTAACATTTCCAATGCAGTCTTCTCACTAATCAAATGTTGCATCCTCTGAGACAGCGGCCGCCAACCAGTGGTCCGTGGGCCACTGATGGTCCACAAGAAAATGTTAGTGGTCTGCTGCAAATCAATTATGTGGCAAATGTATACCGCCCAATGTTGTTTCAATGTGCTCTGATAGTCAGTACAGTCAGCACGCATTGATGCCTCCTCTGTAGTTCCGGCTCCTGTGAACTCAGAGGGAGGGAGCGGGAGTAGTGCAGAGAGTAGGAGGTGAAGGAGGAGACTTCCAATAGCAGTGCTGCTCATAGACTTATTGAGAATCTGTGGCAAGACTTGAAAATTGCTGTTCACCGACGCTCTCCATCCAATCTGACAGAGCTTGAGCTATTTTGCAAAGAAGAATGGGCAAAACTGTCACTCTCTAGATGTGCAAAGCTGGTAGAGACATCCCCAAAAAGACTTGCAGCTGTAATTGCAGTGAAATGCGATTCTACAAAATATTGACCCAGGGGGGGCTGAATACAAATACACACCACACTTTTCACATATTTATTTGTAAAAAGAATTTAAAACCATTTATCATTTTCCTTCCACTTCACAATTATGTGCCACTTTGTGTTGGTCTATCACATAAAATCCCAATAAAATACATTTACGTTTTTGATAGTAACATGACAAAATGGGGAACATTTCAAGGGGTATGAATACTTTTTCAAGGCACTGTAGTCACCATGAAACACCATGAAGGCCAGTGTAGGTATTGTGCAGCTTTCCATCTTGCATGAATAACATCAGAGTAAACTCTTTACCCATTGTAAAGTCAACATAACCCTGCCATTGGCTCCCCCCACCATTTTATAGGAACTGTTTTTCCAACATTGAAGAAAGTACAACATGAAAACTTTGTACATCGATGGAGATGGCTAAGAGGCACATCGTTGTCTCATTCTGGGTGTAGCATTAAGGACCATGTCATTATATCATTCTGCATGATCTGATTTGTGCTATTTTCTGATCTCCAGTGTTTGGATAATCTCATTACACACATTAATTACACATTGACGAGGTCTTAAAATAGCTTCTACTCAGCTGGGACTATGCTCCAAAAATAGTCAGCAATACCACCTCCTCATATATTCTTCCTTGTCATCTATCCTTTAATGGCAAATTCAAGTTATTTTATAGCAGAGACTTCATCTACCTTGTCAATCATTTATGTAGATTTTTCTTACTGCGACAGCACTTGAGATATTTTACTTTATTTACACTGGTTGCACTGATGGCGGTCATCTCTTATCTGTGTAACACTCACAGCCTTGACAGGTATGTACTCTACAGCTTTAATAAAGGGTCTGAAATGATCATTTGTATCGTATCCAAATTATTAAAACTGAACTCCAGCCAAAAAATAGCAAGATAAGGAGTAGCCTGCCCATTTAGGCTAGGTTCATACCTATGCGTGTTGCAAATTCTGCGTTTTTTTTTTTTGGCTTATAGGAAAGTATGACAGTTCTTTTCACGGAGTGCGACTTTACAGTCTCTGGCACTCAAGTCGCATCAGAGTAGTGCAGGAACCTTTGTGTCCAAAGTCGCATGTTAGGCTTAAGGGATAAAGTTAGCGGTAATCATTAGGGTTATAATAAAAAAGGTGTCCAAGATTAAATATAATATAGCGAGATATAAATAAATTGGAACAGTAGCGCTAAATCAGCCTATATGCTAATCTGTACAATTAAACTACCTTGTGATAAAAAACGATACATATATATATATATATATATATATATATATATATATATATATATATATATATATATATATATATATATATATATATATATATATATATATATATATATATATATATATATATATACCGTAATCCTACATATAAATCAAAAAAATGACACCATGTGATGTGCAAATAATTGATTGTGATATCAAACTATATATATACTAATTTACATATAGCCAGCACAAAGTGGATAATATATGTGTGAACATAAAGTAAATGACTAAATGGAATGACACATACACTATGATGATCAAAACAATGTGCAAAAAATAAAGTCCATATGCAAATAAATCAAAAAGGAGAAAAGTAACAGAGCTTAGGTTCCTCTTCAAAGTCCCCTTTTTTTGATAGTGCTGAACCAAAATAAACAGAATGTTGAAAAACAGTGTTCTTCTACCACACCGCTGTGTATTTGTGTAACCACTCCCAAAGGAATCTCACTCACCAGATCCAGAGCTCGCACTTTCGTGTCGAGCAAATGCGCAAATTAATTCAAACAGAAATCCAGTGATTTTCTCCACACTAATGCGTTCAGCAATATTACGGTGTTCCTCATGTAAACAAAAAAAGTGCTCCAATAGTGTGATAAAGTAACATCACTTTTATTAAAACTCACAACACAAAAGCTTCAACCGATTCACTCACATAAAATTCAAATAAAACCAACAAAATGTGAAAAAGGTAATCTCCACAGCAGACTTTCACTGAATTTTCACAAACACCGCAAAGGTCTGTAGTCACGGCGGACTCGAGGTGCAAAATATGATATCTCACCCCCTCCTCGTGTCTCAGACTTCCGAAAACGTGCGATAATCTCTCCTGTTAGTATTGGCGCTGATGCTGATTAAAATTAATTGCCACTCAGCAGTGCCCCCGACATGTTTCGTCAATAATCCGACTTAATCATGGGGAGTGAATCGGTTGAAGCTTTTGTGTTGTGAGTTTTAATAAAAGTGATGTTACTTTATCACACTATTGGAGCACTTTTTTTGTTTACATGAGGAACACCGTAATATTGCTGAACGCATTAGTGTGGAGAAAATCACTGGATTTCTGTTTGAATTAATTTGCGCATTTGCTCGACACGAAAGTGCGAGCTCTGGATCTGGTGAGTGAGATTCCTTTGGGAGTGGTTACACAAATACACAGCGGTGTGGTGGAAGAACACTGTTTTTCAACATTCTGTTTATTTTGGTTCAGCACTATCAAAAAAAGGGGACTTTGAAGAGGAACCTAAGCTCTGTTACTTTTCTCCTTTTTGATTTATTTGCATATGGACTTTATTTTTTGCAGATTGTTTTGATCATCATAGTGTATGTGTCATTCCATTTAGTCATTCACTTTATGTTCACACATATATTATCCACTTTGTGCTGGCTATATGTAAATTAGTACATATATAGTTTGATATCACAGTCAATTATTTGCACATCACATGGTGTCATTTTTTTGGATTTATATGTATGATTATATATATATATGTATCGTTCTTTATCACAAGGTAGTTTAATTGTACAGATTAGCATATAGGCTGATCTAGCGCTACTGTTCCAATTTATTTATATCTCACTATATTATATTTAATCTTGGACACCTTTTTTATGATACACTATCTCTATGTAGCAGCTATTAGTAAGTCAGGCACTGTAGGGTTCTTTCCTTGGCGCAGTGGTGGATATCTGTATTGGGGGCGGTTTATACAGATTCCAGGGTTTTTAAATCATTAGGGTTAGCAATAATCATTAGAGTTAGCCGTAATCAAGCGGGTTAGGGTTTTCGGTAATCATTAGTGTTCAGCTTAGCAGTAATCGTTAGGGTTAGCGGTAATAGTTAGGGTTAGCGGTAACCTTTTAGAGTTGTGGTTAGCGGTAATCATTAGAGTTGTGGTTAGCGGTAATCATTAGAGTTGTGGTTAGCGATAATCATTAGGGTTGGGGGGTAAGCGATAATCATTGGGTTTAGCGGTTATTAGAGTTGGGGTTAGGGGTATTCATTGGAGTTTGGGTTAGCGGTATTCATTGGAGTTGGAGTTGGGGTTGGCGGTATTCATTGGAGTTGGGGTTGGCGGTATTCATTGGAGTTGGGGTTGGCGGTATTCATTGGAGTTGGGGTTGGCGGTAATATTTAGGGTTGGCGGTAACCATTGCGGTTGGAGTTAGCAGTAATTGTTAGGGCCCTAACAATTACCGCTAACTTTAACCGTAGTGATTACCGTCAACCCTAAATATTACCGTTAACTGTAACGATTACAGCTAACCCTAGCACTTAACCCTAATCCCAACATGCGACTTTGGACACATAAAGGTTACTGCACTACTTTGATGCAACTTAAGTACCAGAGAGTGTAAAGTTGCACCAAAACCACACTACATGAACAGAACTGACATATTAGCCAAAAAAAAAAAAAAAAGCCAGCAAAACGCGTAAACATTTGCGTTCTTGAGGTCCATTGAAGTCTAGTACACGCAAAACGCAATCTGCTGTGGGAAAAAAAAAGTCCATGACCCTTCCAAAAAAATACAGTGGCTCAAAACGCACAGATGTAAACTAGATCCATAGAAAACCATGTTATATTACCTATTTCAGCAAAACGCACTAAAAGATGCATATGTGAGAACCAAGGGTAAAGTGGTATTTAAAGTTCGTTTTAAAAAAAATATGCCGACAGAGTATGTATGACAGAAAAGGCCCTATCGGTCTCTTCTGTCATACAAATTTCCTCCTGTCTGTCATCCGGGAGGGGGCATCCCCCCGCCAACTTTTGCAGCTTTACCGGGATCTCTCGACCTACCAGAAATCCCGATCGACCAGCTAGCGCTTCTGCCGGATGATAACATGGCCGAACTAAGACCAGCTCTATGATCTACTAACTTGGAAGCCATGACCTGATATCACTTCTAGTTTACCCGGATTTAAACTGCGCCATTTTCAAAAATGAAAAGTATCTGCTCACTGATCTTGGTGTGATCAAATGCTTTTAAGTGCAGAGGAGAGGTCTCGGGTCTTTTACACCCCAGGTCTCTCCATAAACGGGTACCTGTCACATGCCTGTTGCTGTCACAAGGAATGTTTACAGAAGAAGAAGCGACAGTGTAAAAATAAATAATCCAAAACAAACAAATGTGCCCTCATCCCCCTGTGCTTGCATTTTATATATATATATATATATATATATATATATATATATATATATATATGTGTGTGTGTGTGTGTGTGTGTGTGTGTGTGTGTGTGTGTATGTGTGTGTGTGTATGTATGTATGTATGTATGTATGTATGTATGTATGTATGTATATATATATATATATATATATATATATATATATATATATATATATATATATATATATATATATATATATATATATATATATATATATATATATTGTAACATCGGGGGATGTTTTAGCTTAAGGGTAGAGCTTACCAGTGAGCTGAGTCCACGCCAAATATGCCGATTTAAGGGCTTGTAGGCCCACTTTTATTAAAGAAAGAAAATGTCCATAAAACAGACGAGTTGCCCACACAGGGGTTTCAGCTTTCCACAGCAATAATGTGTCAAACCAAAAATACCAAGCCACCTGGCTCTCTTTAGCAGCACGGCTGCTCAGACTTGTGCTTCAGCCCTCTCGGCTCTTTAACAGAGTTCCTGTACACCCAGTACCTCAGCACTCTTTTCCAGCTTCCTTTTCCAGCCCACAGGCTTGGACCCTCTGTCTGCTCTCACAGACAGACCTGTGCAGACATGCACACTTCTCCCTTGCTTGCCTGGACTCCTCGGGAGGGTGGAGCCCAGAACCATGGTCAGGTGTCTACAAATAGCCCAGCACACACACACACACCTGACCAGTCAGTATGCTGGTGGATCTCAAGATCTGGACCCAGGACTGGGGATTTCATCCCACCCAGATCGCTATGAAATCCCCGGGCTCCAGATCCAAAAATGGATTTTAGTAAACAATGAGGAAACTGAAAAGCCAGTTTCCTCCCAAATAAACAAATAAACTGGAGCCCCTCAACCTGCCTGGTTGAGAATCCTCCGTCCAAACACTGGTGGGGTACCTCACTACCACTATATATATATATATATATATATATATATATATATGTGTGTGTGTGTGTGTGTGTGTGTGTGTGTGTGTGTGTGTGTGTGTGTGTGTGTGTGTGTATATAATATATATGGGGGTTTATAAGAAATTTTCGAGCACCAAATACTGATTGTTTACATGTAATCAAGAAGTGTTAGAAAAGGCCTGACAGTCAAGTGGTTAAAAACTTTTTTTCTCCTTAACATCAGTTAATTTCTCCAAAATGGTGGAGTTTAGCCAAAAACTCACAATTTTTGCCAGGCGTTTTGGGGAAATCAAAATGTCTTTAATCCTTATTTATGACCGTTTTTGTTGCTCAGGCATTGTGGCAGCACATATTCCCAGCCAGGATACCTAGCAATTGACTATGTTGGATTCTTCAGATAACAGTTTTTCTGCCCTTTTCAGCAGTGAAACAGTAACCAAACTCTTCCTTCAGTACCATAAGACCCCTTTCACACTGATGCGCTTTTCAGGCACTTTCACGCAAAAAAAAAAAGTGCCTGAAAAGCTCATGAAAACATATTTCCATTCAAATCAATGAATGCTTTCACACTGGGGCAGTGCGCTGGCAGGGCGGTGAAAAAAACACCCCTCTCCATTGAAATGAATGGAAAGCTCTTCAAAAGCGCCTGAAAAGCTCTTAAAAATGCTGAGTTTTTTACTAGCAGTTTAGAAGCGCCTCAGTGTGAATGGGGCATTAGAGGAAAATTTTATTCATTGCTATAAAGCAGGGGTCTCCAAACTTTCTAAAAGGGCCAGATTATTGTCCTTTCGATTTTTGAGGGGCCGGACTGTGATGGCCAGTGGGAGAAAAAAAATGAAATAGTCCCCCATAGATGTTATTGGTGGCAGAAATGGTACCCCATCGCTGGTGTCAATGGGAAGAATGGCATCCTATCGCTGGTGTCAATGGGAAGAATGGCATCCCATCGCTGGTGTCAATGGGAAGAATGGCATCCCATCGCTGGTGTCAATGGGAAGAATGGCATCCCATCGCTGGTGTCAATGGGAAGAATGGCATCCCATCGCTGGTGTCAATGGGAAGAATGGCATCCCATCGCTGGTGTCAATGGGAAGAATGGCGCCCCATCGTTGGTGTCATCGGGAAGAATGGCACTCCTTTGTTTGTGTCAGTGGGAACAATGGTGACCCATCTTTTGTGTAAGTGGGAGCAATGGCGCCCCATTGTTTGTGTCAGCGGGAAAAATGGAACCCCATTGTTTGTGTCAGTGGGAAGGATGGTGCCCCATCGTTTGTGTAAGTGGGAGGAATGGCGCCCCAGTGTTGGTGTCAGTGGGAAGAATAGCACCTCGTTATCAGTGGGAGAAATAGTAACCCAAAAGCCAGGTAGAGGCAAGCGAAAGACCTAATTTAGCCCACAGTTTTCTGCTGTAGAACAACACACTGAAAAAAAATACTTCTACCCACCTCTGTCTCTAAGGCCACATTTGGGTCTCGTAGACATGGCGGCTGCTGCTATTGTTCTTATCCCGCACCCTGGACAGCGCAGCATTCAGTATGACATCATGGTATGCAGGTGGCAGGACCGAGGGCATGAAGCACTAAGGGATGGAAGGCTGAATCCAATCTGCTTGTTGGGAGCTTTGAGTGCTAATGGCCAGACAGGCATGCACATAATAAGTGTTGTGTGGTCCTATATTCTAAAGCAATAAATCAAATTAAAAAAGTGTGGAGCCAGGCACCGGCCAGTGGTGGCCTATTTAGACTCTAGCCATGGTTATCATTCATTTATGTTGATTTTGTATTGATTTGTATAGTAGAATAAATGCATTTCAAACCAAGCAGAATGAAAAGTGGATCATTTATACAACACATGAGTGCAAGGTCTTAACGTGACTCGCTATATGTAAAACGTCTTTGTTATTAGGCCAGGCACATATGGACGATGACCTTGCAGATAAGTAGCGCAAAGCTCTGGATGGAGGTGCAGAGAATTTTGGTAATAGGCCAAGAAGCATTGGAGAGAATTGGTCTCTACAACACCTCAAATACAAGATAATAGAAATGTTTAAAAACGATCTTTGTGTGGGCACATATAATGGAGCTTTAAGGGTTTGCTGTGAACCCCATAATGGAGGGACCAGTTCCACTTGTGGGTCTGAATCCAGGGATGATGGAGTTCTAGAACTTTGGTTCCGTGATCTGAGAATCTAAGCAGTTAACATGTGGTGAATGTTAGATGTGGTGCAGTTGGGAGAGGGTGCAAGGAGCTTAGAGAAAATGTCCCTCCTGCAATCACCCAGACATGGGAGGTAGGACTGCCTTTAAATGATGATAAATGATTTATCTTCAAGCTCTCCTCTGTAATTATTAAACTTCTTCTTTTTTTTTAGCTTCGCTGGAGGAACTTGGGACTGGGAATATCTAGGATTTGCTTCTCCAGAGGTAAGAAACATCTCCTTCTTCTTCTTCTTCTTCTTCTTCTTCTTCTTCTTCTTCTTCTTCTTCTTCTTCTTCTTCTTCTTCTTCTTCTTCTTCTTCTTCTTCTTCTTCTTCTTCTTCTTCTTCTTCTTCTTCTTCTTCTTCTTCTTCTTCTTCTTCTTCTTCTTCTTCTTCTTCTTCTTCTTCTTCTTCTTCTTCTTCTTCTTCTTCTTCTTCTTCTTCTTCTTCTTCTTCTTCTTCTTTTTTTAACAGAATGAGTTTTATTGACTAAAAAGGATCAATACAATATGTGCAGTTGACAAGTGAAAACACAAAAGCCAGTAAATTAGAACTGTCAGTACAGTGCGCTGGGTGAATACATCACAGTAGTGCACTAACTGGAGCTGTCATAGGTAGAATACAAAAGGCACATAACTGAAAGCAGTTTGCACTTATATCAAACCATAGGATGCCTCAAAAGGAGTAACAAATATCCCCCTAGAATTCCAACCCAGAAATCGAAAGGAAGGGCAAGGGAGGACAAAAGTAGGAATGAAAGGAGGGGAAGGAAGGGAGTAGATTGGTTGGTAAGGGAGGGGGAGAGGGAAATGGGGGCGGGGGGGGGGGAGGGAAATGGGGGCGGGGGGGGAGAAAGGGGGGATTGAGGCGGACCGGGAAGGGAAAGGCGAAAAATACTACCAACTGAAGGCTTTGGCATAATCTGAGTTACCTTCCCAGGAGTCTATTCAAGTCATCCAAATTTTTTCAAATTTCCTGGGGCAGTTACAGCTTGTTTGTACGGCGGCAGCACCACAGTGATGGCTGCATGCCAGGATGCTACAGTAGGAGGTAGTCGAAACATTTTTTTCAAGGAAAAAAGGGAATGGACTTTAGAGGCACGCATAAAGTAGGAGGTAGGGAGGATTTCTGTTTTAATAAGCATTTCCCTCTGGGCATTGAAGGAAGCAAAAAAGAAGCCTCTATTCTTAAAGGATAAGTTCACCTTTTATAAATAATAAATGCACATCTTTTCTGCAGGTAAACAAAAATGGGCATTTCATTTTTTTTTACACTGGAGCTGCGATCAGTAGATTGGGGTGCAATGCCAGGATCCTGCAGACTCTCAGTACACTATCTGCCAGTACCTCTGATACAGGCAGGCAGGTACAGAATTGCAGGAAGCGCCCTCCCTATTGATTGAGAACTATAAGCCATCATCCATGGTGGCCAAAGGTACCTGTAGTTTATTCACACAACTCTTACAGAGCCCCGCATGGCCGTGTTGTTTTTTAATGGTGACAGTGGGTGCGGAGCGAGGATCCCCTGCATGAGAGGAGGCAGAGGCTGGAACATGTTATGTGTTCCACCTTAAATACAGGTGGAACATGTAACATGTTCCAAAGGTGAACTTGGCCTTTAAATGGGAACTTTTAAAATAGCCGATAAGGTGGACAGATCTAAATCCAGTATGTGGTAGGGTTAAACAAAAATGACTATGAAGTTATTGAAGAACTTTCTTGCATCCTTAAAACGAGCTTACAGTCCTCATACACACACACAAACACATTTTTACTAGAATCACATGGAGTAAGCAACACAAACAATGACAGTACATACAAACTCCAAGCAGAACCTACTGTGATTTTTAAATTGTTATGCCCAAGGTACCAGAGTTTTGCACTGGCACAGGTGGACTAATGCCACATGCACACGAGCGGATTTTCCGTCAGAAAGATCTTGGATGGTTTTTCCGATAGAATTCCGCTTAAGCTTGGCTTGCATACACACAGTCGCACAAAAGTTCGCTGAACTTTCGACCGATAAGAACGCAGTGACGTACAATACTACGACGAGCCGAGAAAATTAAGTTCAGTGCTTCCAAGCATGCGTCGAATTGTTTCTGAGCATGCGTAGGAATTTTGCGCGTAGGAATTTCTACAGACGATCAGAACTTTTTCCGACCGAAAAATTGAGAACATGCTCTCAATCTTTTGCTGGCTGGAACTCGGCCAGCAAAAGTCCGAGAGAGCATGCACACGGTCGCATTTTACGACCAAAAGCTCTCATCTGTCTTTTGCTGGCCGAATTTCTGATCGTGTGTACGTGGCATTAGAGAAGCCTCCCATAGTCTTTACCCTTCTTTAAAAAAAATTTAATATTATTATTTATTATTATACAGGATTTATATAGCGCCAGCAGTTTGCGCAGAACTTTACAACATCAGGGAAGACAGTACAATTACAATACAATTCAATACAGGGGGGATCAGAGGGCCCTGCTCGTTAGAGCTTACACTCTATTACAATATATTCTCTGAAAAATGGTCAAGAAAATTCTGCCAGGGTATGTAAACTTATGAGCACAACTGTATGTTGATCAAGTGCAGTGATGGCAAACCTTGGCACCCCAGATGTTTTGGAACTACATTTCCCATTATACTCATGCACTCTACAGTGCATCATGGGAAATGTAGTTCCAAAACATCTGGGGTGCCAAGGTTCGCCATCACTGATCTAGTGGCTTCAGGAGTTCACTTGCTGCAAGCTTCTTCTGTGTCAGCAATTCATATTCTTGCTATTTTTCTTAAATTCCTACCTATTATGCAGCTGTCAAATGCAACAGGTTTTACTGCCCACTGGAGTCCGAGCATATAAAAGCTTGGCATAGGAAGGAAGTGGAGCTTATTGTCAACTTGCTCTGTAGAGGTACAGGAATCCGTTTGAAGGTTAATGGGTATTTGAGGCCTCATAAGGCACCTGCAGTAAATTTTACCCTGCATACATTCCACTTTATATGCTTACCTGGCAAAAGAGAGAATTGTTGGGGGAGTGCTAATTTAGTTACAATCTTTAATCACCTTTTACAGGAATATGCAGAGTTCCAGTATAGGAGAAGACACCGCCAGCGCCGCCGTGATTTGCACAGTATGAGGAGCAACACTCCAGATCCCGATGACCATGCAGACAGCACTTTGGGTACTCTCCAATTTTCTGAACTGTCATCAGTAGCGGTGCAGTAGATTTCATACTCCCTGAGATATCCATAGATGGCTGTGAGCCCATGAACTTAGCTTGCACTATTGTCAGCCGGTGAACCCAGGTTACACTAGTACGAGTCAGCCGGTGAACCCAGGTTACACTAGTACGAGTCAGCCGGTGAACCCAGGTTACACTAGTACGAGTCAGCCGGTGAACCCAGGTTACACTAGTACGAGTCAGCCGGTGAACCCAGGTTACACTAGTACGAATCGGTCCATGAACCCAGGTTACACTAGTACGAATCGGTCCATGAACCCAGGTTACACTAGTACGAATCGGTCCATGAACCCAGATTGCATTATTAAGAGTCAGCCTATGAATTCAAACTTTACTAGTGAGAATCGGCTCATAAACCCAGATTACACTAGGTAAAATTTGCCAATAAATTCAGATTGCACCAGTGTGAGTCAGTGAATGCAGATATTGCACTAGAGAGAGCCATCCTGTAAAGGTCAATCCATAAAACCAGATTTTATTTGTCAGTCAATCCCCATAAACCCAGACTGCTAGTGAAGGTCAGCTCATGAACCCAAATTGCACTAGTGAGGTTCAGCCAATTAGCCCAGATTGCACTAGTAAGAGTCAGCCCATGAACCCAGACTGTGTACCAGTGAGAGCTCAAATTCCAAATTACAGGTAAAATCTGCTAATAAATTCAGATTGCACCAGTGAGAGACAGTGAATGATCCCAGATTACACTAGTGAAAGTCAGCCTATGAACCCAGATTTTACTAGTGAGAGTCCGCTCATAATCCCAGATTGCACTAGATAAAATCCGCCAATAAATTCAGATTGCACTAGTGAGAGTCAGTCAGTGAACGCAGATTGCACAAGAGAGATCCTGCCTGTAAAGTTCAATCCATAAAATCAGATTTTACTAGTGAGTCAATCCATGAACGCAGATTGCGCTAGTGAGGGTCAGCTCATAAACCCAGATTGAACTAGTGAGGCTCCGCCCACGAACCCAGACTGCACTAGTGAGAGCTCAAAATCCCAGACTACACTAGGTGAAATCTGCTAATAAATTCAGATTGCAAAAATGAAAGTCCACGAATTTAGATTACACTAGTGAGAGTCGGCCGATTAACACAGATTGCACTAGTGAGAGTCGGCCCATTAACACAGATTGCACTAGTGAGAGTCGGCCCATTAACACAGATTGCACTAGTGAGAGTCGGCCTACAAACATTTGTTAGAGAACTGTTTTTGTTACAGAAAGGATGGGAGAAAGACAGAACTGTTGCAATAAGAACATATCTTGTTCTGTAAGGGAAAAGAATAATGGACATTACATAGAAAGAAGGAATTGAATAACTATTTTGAAATTGCATTGTCAGTTTGGTCCCTGTCATTTCAGATACCCTAGAGGTTCGTGGTAGCAGAAGACATGGCACATCCACGGTGAGTCTGACCACCACTGATCCTTCTGACGCAAAATATATAAAGAGCAAATATTTTTGCTGCGATTTACATTCCTTGCAGCAAAGCTGGATAGGTTTAGCTTCACTGGACTAGAAATCATATTTGGCTTAGGAGCTGGAGGATGGCAGCTTCCGGCCTGATTTACACTGGTGTGATTTCTGATGTGATTAATGTTGCACAGAATCGCATCACAATGGAAATCGCATTGTTTTTATTGGTGCCCATTCAATGTGACTCAGCATGGAACAATTTTGGAAAAGTTTCCTGTGCTACTTTGGTGCTATTCCAGCATAACTGTGGCCCCATAGAGTTCAATATAATCGCATATACATGCTATTCTGATGCAATTTGGAAAGCAATTTTATGTTTTTTAACTGTCCACTTTCCTTCCACAAGAAGCAGCAGCAGTGCCTTGACTTCTAAGGATGAGATTGCATCAAAATCGCATAGGAGTAAAATCTAAATCATTAAAACGTAAAACGTCTAAATCACGCACAAGTTGCACTACATAATTGCACCTCAAATCGCCTCAAAAACACTAGGGTGAACCAGGCCTCCTATATGAGTCTTGGGCTGTTTTGATTTGTCTTTTGTCAGAAAACAGCGACACGTAGAGGTTGCCATTCTCCAACAACTAGTTGCCTGGTGGTTCGTCAATAAAGATCATTTCTGGAAGTATTGGTTATATGTTCAACATTAACCCCTATTCAGCCCAATCTCTAAAAGTGATGCTAAATTTTTTGAAGTCTTTTGCTTTTAGCTGGCTGTGTTCTGTACAACGTTTTAGATTTGTAAATCAATGCTATTTTATTGGATAAGGTAACGGTTGCGCTGGCAAAAAAATCATCTCAGTTCACCATGATATCACTATTACGTACATTTACCATCGTGAATTCCCTTGCAGGCGCTGAGTTCACTGGATGATGACGATCCTAACATCCTCCTGGCCATTCAGTTGTCTTTGCAAGAATCTGGCCTCAATGTCGATGAAGAGACTAGACAGTTCCTCAACAATGAGTCTTCACTAGGAGCCATAGGTTCATCTCTGCCTACAAGACTTGATCCATCTCCGATCAGCTTGGAAAACCCTAGGTCTGCAATGAGTAGCTCCGAGCTGCTAGAACTTGGTGAAAGTCTGGTCAGGCTGGGAGCTAGCAATGACCCATATGCAATAGACCGCATACACTCGAATTCATTCACCGATGTCCCAACATCCAGCAGTGACCTCGATTCTTCTAGTCAAGACCCCAACATGAATGAGAACCTTCTGGGAAACATTATGGCTTGGTTCCATGACATCAATCCTCAGAGCATCGCCCTTATTCCGTCTATGGCCTCAGAAACTGACGTTGATTTACAACCTCTGAGTGCCAGTGACCAGTCGCTGCCTCCTGCTCCAAACATGGCAGAGGAGCATGCACTTTTTCAGGATGCACTAATTAACGAAGACCCAGAAACGCAAACGGAGGAGATTGATTCCGAGCAGATAGAAACTCAGGCCGAAGCGGTGTCACAGAGTGATGACCACACAAACGAAGTCACGAGCAGTGTGACCAGCTCCGAAGATATCTCAAGTAGAACTCCTGAACCCCCAACAGAATGGGTCGAACAAGTACATTTGGTATGAGTACGACAAAACCTAAACATCTATCCGGTAACCATATTCAGATTCTCACATACAACCTCAACACCATGCCACCGTACGTTCTAGACCACTTAAGAGATGGATCATGTGTTGGGCATAATGTTAGACCTTTAACTCAACTTGAACTTTTAAACAATATTTTCTGCATTTAACTAATGGAGTTTGATTGCCTTTTATTTTTTTCTCTTTTTTTTCAAAACAAGAAATAAGTAGGGTGAAATCTTTACTCAAATAAAATGCAGTCGTCATGTAGCCTTAGCTTTGTAATACTTACCTTTGAAGATATGGGTTGAGATTTTTTGTTTTTGTTTTTTAAGATCACGTAGGTAGTTTAATGAAATCATTGCTGTGTTGTCATACCTCAGTTTTCCCCCCTCGACACAGAAATTCGTATCACTCCAATCATATTCCTTTTGCTTTCTTGTTATTGTCACTTACGGTTGATGGATATTTTAACTACAGCAGTGAAACTAAAGAAGAGCTGTATCGTGAAAATTGAATTTGGTGTGAACAGTGAGACAACCCTGCCAGTGACTCCTCCCATGTTTTGGTTTTGTCATGCCTTATATCTTCTATCCACACCAATGTTGGGCTGTTTGGTGTTTTATCAAAAGCAGCCTCCGCTAAAAGTATTCACCACTAAAAAGTTGTGTTTGATAAATTTTATTGGCAAACTGACATATTTTTATTTGCAAATGAAACTTTTAATCTCTCTAGATAAGACATGGCTTTTAATCTGTCTGGAATTCCTGATTAATGCATCTCCTCTTGCAACCTGCACATTTTTTTTAGAAGACAGTGGGAAATGAAGGATAAATAGGTAACGTTTCTGGGGGAAGGTAAAAGGGACCTGTGATCGAATGTTGACATAAATAAAGAGCAATAAAAGTGCTGAAACCGCTTTCCTGGAGAAAATGCCATTCTAGGCTCATTGAAGGCCTAGGCACTTGGTCACATGATCTCTACTGAATAGAAGATCATCCAATCTGAACTCTGAACCTTCTCTTGTAAAGATCAGATAACCAAATGCCTAGATCAGGGGTGTCAAACTCAAGTTCATTGCATGTTGCATCGGCATTATAGTTACTCACAAAGGGCCGGTTTTATCTGCAGGACTAGATGTCCAGAGCACCCAACTCCTTACATCAGATGTCAAGAGCCTCCCCACCATCAGACGTCAAGAGTCCCCCACCCTCCCTTACATCACAGCGCACCCCCTTACCTTGTGCTGCTGCCAGGAAGAAGATGGGGCTGGGAAGCAAAAAGTGTAGGGTCTGTAGGAGGACCAGAGAATAGCTTGAGTCAGCTGCTGAAGTCTACTGAGACCAGGGGAGGAGGAGACCTAAGGGATACTGCAGCTGCACAGAAAGGCTCTGGATAGGTGGGAGAAGTTTTGACCTCCTCTCTGCTGTTGACTGCTGAGACGGGGGGGGGGGGGGGTAGATGCAAGACTCTCCGCAGCTGCACAGAGAACCACAGGATCTGGCGGGGGAATTCTGTCCTCTCTGCTGCTGACTGCTGAGTCAAGGAGAGGTGCCAATGAAATGGCCTGGGGGTCAGGATTTGCCCCGCAGGCCTTATGTTTGTGGCCTAGACCTTCAGACGTGGCCAGCATGTGAGTGGTACCAGGAACAGCATTGTCTCCAGGAAGAGTTACTATTTCAGCCCTCTTTTTACTCTTTGTTTTTGAATCCCAACAAGACTTTTCACTTTACCCTGTTAGCATTTGAGTATAGGTCACCTTTAATATACGATAACTAGTATATTTATAAATGGTTTTATTTTTCGCCTAAAAATAACTTCCTTGCAGAATTGTCCTTTTACTTGCTGTTTATTGTTCACCAACAGGTCTGTCTATTACATACCATTATATCTACAAAACCAACAATATATTGGTAACAGGCATGTTGCAAATAGATGTTTGAAAATAATGGCCCTTTTTATTTTAGAAATGGTAAAGTTAAATGAATGTGTATATTTTTCTAATTTTAGGCTATTCAGAATGCATAAGGATATACAAAAAAAAAAATAGATTCAACCATCTGAGATATAGAACCCGTTATATGGATGGCAGGGTTTGGTTTCCTAATAAGTCCTCCATGCTTTCTGGAGCCCAGCATTGAGTTTTACCAACTCGGCATGGCATTAAAAGGGCAAGCTTGGCCTTTCAAGCACCTTCTTAAGTGAGTTCTAGAAGGAATCCTCTAAAGCACTGGTTCCCAACCTTTGTCCTCAAGTACCCCCAACACTTTCATGTTTTTGAAATATCTTTCACCTTGTCAAGTGATTTAAATAAGTGTCATTGGCGTAGTATTAATGAGAGCTATTCTACTGAAGGGAAATTTCCAAAATATAACCTATTCTGGGTACTTGGGTTGGGAATCACTGCACTAGAAGGTGAGTAATAAAGCTTTACTGCGTTTTAAACTCTCTAGTGAATTCTTCATAGGAATATATATATGGCAGCATTTTTGCATTTGGTCACATTGGAACAGGGTTGACCATTGAGAAAGTCTGTGCACCTAAGGAGGATTTTAAATCGAAATCTATAAATGGCAGATATCAGCCCATCAATCCTGCATGCAGGCTCATCTTGGTTTTAATGCCCCTTACTTGAGTTTGCGGTTTCCCCTGCTAAGCTACAGTCAGCAAAGTAGGGCTGGTAGTTCTCACATTGGCCCATTTTACTTACTGTGTACTATAGCTTAGAAACAGGAACAGCGCTGTTTGATGGTGGGTGGGGGGGAACTTGGATACAATCCACAGTCCAAGTTGTGGACAGCCTTATGTTATTGCGATGATCTGGAAACCCCAGGATCTGTTGCCCCCAAGCCCCAGAAATCTTTAAAGTCCAAGTAAGAGATCCATCACCGATACATTCCAGTTAGGCAAGACAAGCTCACGGTTTTGCATTAAACACCAGAAAAAGTTGAGGCCTGTGGTCTCTTTTGTGTCTGGGTTATTTGATTTTTTTTTTTTTTACTGTGAACTTATGTTGTAAATGGTGACCATCAGAAAAGGCAAAGAGTTGCTTTTAATCTAATTTATGGAATACAAGTGGACCTGCTACGTGTGAAATTCGCTTGCAGTGTCTAATTTACTGACAAGCATACCATTCATGAGAAATGTCACCTGTGAAGTTCTCCTCCAGTTTGACATAATTTCACAAGAAAAGCTACACTAAGATGTATATGACCACACAGAGCCAGTTAGGACTTTCTAGTGCATGCTAGGATCATTCTCAAACGCAAAAGGAAATATGCACTGTGCCAGTAAATAGGCTGGCCACATTTTCATGAGTGCTTTTATGAGTGAATATTTATAACTGTCCTAGTTAACAGCAGCATTGTGCAGATACATAACAAGGTGAATATAGAAGGAATGATGCACGGGTAATGCATGGTCAGTGTAGTGTTTGTGCCGTTTATAACAGGTGCTGATGGTTGGTCAGGTCCACTTTAAGTAAGTGAAGATGTAAGGCATACCATTTTATTTTGAAGTGCTGAAGGGTTTGATGTACCTAGCTGATGACTGGCAATCATATTAGTCTGGGAAGTGATCACTTGGTACATTGCTGATAGTTGGGAAACACAGGTGTTCTAGACTTAATGGAGATACAGGAACATAAGAAAAGACAGGGTATGTGGTGGTGTGAATGTAGCATGTATATGTTGGAAGCGGAGCGGATGGGCCTTTAAGTTGGTCATGTTTAGAGAATTTGTATAGGCAAGTGTATTTAAAGTCAATTGTCATCCCTTTATTGAATCAAATTCAAGAAGGGGTACTCTGCAGCCGAAACCTGTAGGGGGGGGTTTGAGGAAAATATTTTTACAGTATAGGGTAGTGGCAGCTCCAATTAGCAGTGGTAAGTCTCAACAAGAAGAAAAAAGAATCGACACTCAGAAAACCTATTAATACATTATATAGCCTGACCAGCACCACCTTATAAGTTTGTTGCACATCCCATTCCAAAACCATGGACATTCATTTCGAGTTGAACCACACCCCCTTTGGAGTGCATAAAATTCTAGGAAGGCTTTTCACAGCATTTTGGACTGTGTGAGATTAAGTGCTGGTTAGATCTTGATGTTGAATGAGAAGATTTGGCTTGCGGTCAGCTCTTCCCAAAAGGTGTTCAGTAGGGTTGAGGTCAGGACTCTACGAAGGCCACTTAAGTTCCTCCCCTTCAAACTCATCAACAGCCTTTATGGAGCTGAGGGAACAGTCATGCTGGAGCAGAAAGGGGCCTAAACGATGCTGTTACCACAAGGTTGAAAGTGCACAATTGTCCAAAATGTCTTTGCTGTAACATCAAGGCCTCGTTTAGACTAGCAGTTGGAGGGCAGCAAAAGATGAGCTACGTTTGTGTCACCCGCTACCGCCCCCCCCCCCCCCCCCCATTAAGCTATAGGCAGCAGACAGGGATGTTTTCATGCCATGGGCACAATGCTTTGCTTTCGCGGCCATGGCAGAGTTGACCAGCAAGTCCACCGAAGGCGACACATGCAAGTCAATGGGGAGAAGCAAAACAAACGCCCCTCAACCACTTTCAATGCACACAGTTGCAGCGCAATTGGGGTTAAAATGGGTGGTTGGGGGGAATCTCATTTCTTCCCCACCCCCTGTCAGTAGCCTCTGGAGCGTGGTCTTAAAGCCTCGCACACATGGGCCCAATGCCAGCCAACATCCCCTTTTTGAAAAAAAAAAAAAATGTCCGACATTCGGCCCATGTGTATGGGAGCCGGTCTGACAGTTTGGCTGGCTTCTCTCGGAAGAGCATGCTGGAAAACCAGCAGCTGACCGGCTCCCGATCAGCACTCTTAGCCAATGGCTGAGAGCACTGACCCGAGTGTTCTGGCGGGGGAGCCCTCCCCCTGTCAGAACACAACAGCTCAGTGGGGGAGATTGCTGTACTAACGTTGGATCGTTAGTACAGTGTCTGCGACCGGGGCTGACAGGTTTTTTCCATTCAACTCGCCGGGTTGAACATAAAAAAAAACTCAGTTTGTACCATGCTTAAAGCGGATCGGTCTTCAGTGACAATGAAGATTTAGGCACGCGTCTAAATCTACCCAAATGCCACATACACATGAGCGGATTTTCCGTTGGAAAAATCTTGGATGGTTTTTCCGACGGAATTCCGCTCAAGCTTGGCTTGCATACACACGGTCACACAAAAGTTTGCTGAACTTTCGATCGCCAAGAACGCGGTGACGTACAACACTACAACGAGCCGAGAAAATTAAGTTCAATGCTTCCGAGCATGCTTGGAATTATTTCCGAGCATGCATAGGAATTTCCTATCAAAACTTTTTCCGTTGGAAAAATTGAGAACATGCTCTCAATCTTTTGCTGGCGGAAATTCGGCCGGTCGCATTTTCCGACCAAAAGCTCTCATCTGTCTTTTTCTGGCCGAATTTCCGTTTGTGTGTACGCGGCATAACTGTATCCTTCTCACTAGAAACACCTGAAGTATTGTAGGTGTGATGGCTACGTGTCTGCCAACGTTTGGTCATATAGTGTATTAGATTGGCTTAATTGGTTAATGTTCGTTTCACTTTATTCTTTTGAGAAACGTATATTACAGCAGATGTTCACATTGACTGGTGCATGCCAATGGCTCAGACAGGTCTTCTATATATTTTTTTTTTTTTTTATTCATCCGCATGTGCCTGACCCAGAGTAAGAGATCCCCAAAAACAGCAAGAGTTTATTTTTTCCATGGGCAGGGTCGTTTTCTAAAATTTCTGCAGTGTAATCTATGTATGTAACCCACCTTAACCTTATTTATAATCTACATACTAGTTCCAGGGTAGTGCCTTTATTTGGGCAATTCGATTCTCAAACTTGAAGTGGTTGTAAACCCTTACATATACCCAGTGACGTGACTGGCCTCAGGTGATGCACTGAGATGAAACAAATCATCCCACATACGTTGTACTTGTTTATCTGCAGTCTTCTCCCCTTTACATCCGTTCAAAGTGCAGAATTTTAAAGCTCATCTGAGAGTTCAAAAGGGGGCGGAGAGCTGAATTTACACTCTGCAGAGCTCCGTGAGTAGAGCTCTGAGAGCTGATTGGAGGGAAGGGAAACGCCCTCCTCCATACAACACACAGGAACAGAACTGAGGCTGTCAATCAGCTGTAGGTCCCTCCCCTGTCACCATTTTTCTCTTGGTGTCAGGAAAAGTGATTCATGCAGATTAGCAGACAGAAATGTCTACACACTAAGAACACATTCTAGAGGGATATGCTTTTGTTTATATTTCATGTCTGAGGTTTACAACCACTTTAAAGAAAATGTGTACTACATCTTCAGTGCTGGCACTTTCTGAACTGATTTAAAAAGTTTATTTGACAGTTTATTTTTAATTTCAAATGTTTGCTTGCTTGCTGTGCCATATTTTCATGACTGTATTTCAAATTGAGGTTTCTATGTTTCCATCTATTGTCTGTATGAAAGACAAATTCATTTGGCCTGAAAGGAATGGTAAAGCAAACTCTCTGCAGCATGACTATGCTTTGTATGTATATGTAATATATACAATTTGATGCTTCTGTGTACATGTACAATATCATTTACAGCCAAAATGGAAACCCTTTGAAACAGTTTTTTTTATATTTTATTTTTTATTTTTATTTTTTTTTAGTCTTTACTTAGGCTTTAAAAGAAAATTATTTAATGATTCTACTTCCTGTGCTGCTTCTAATGCCGCATACACACGGTCGGAATTCTCGTCGGAAAAGCTTTGATGGTTTTCCCGACGGAATTTCGCTCAAACTGTCTTGCCTACACACGGTCACACCAAATTCTGACGGTCAATAACACCGCGGCATACAACGCGTTCGGCACTATAAAAGGGAAGTTTAATGCTTCTGAGCATGCGTCAAATTGTTTCCGAGCATGCGTCGGAATTTTGCGTGTCGGAATTGCATACACACGATCGAAAAATTCCATAGAAAGGTTTTCCATCGGAAAAATTAAGAACAGGTTCTCAATCCAAAGTCCATCAGAAATTCCGACAGAAAAAGACCGAAGGGCATACACACGGTCGGAAAATCCGATGAAAAGCTCCCATCGGACTGTTTCCATCGGAAATTCCGACCGTGTGTACGCGGCATTAGTTGTCCAGTTGCAGCACTGCTCACAACTTTCTGAAATCGGAAAGTTTAATACCCTGATACACCCCCAAATTCAAAGACTATGAGAATTACTAATTGGTACACGAAAAAATAATTGGATAACCCAAAAGCATTTTTAAGAGCTGTTTTTCCTCAATAATGCTTTTTCAAAAAATAAATAAAAGGACCGGACTTCCCTACGTAACCTTTTGTGTAGCTGCCAGGGGAGAAGTGATGGGAATACTATATAGAGTGGTTGAGATGAGTGAAAGCTCTGAGTCTGCTGGGCCTGCCAAAATCACATTCAAGATGGCGGCGCCCAGCAGGAGTCTCAGGGCTTATAGATGTCTACAAAAGGGAAGCTTTTACAGCATATAAAAAAAAAAAATACATTAAATACAACCTTTATGGGGAGATTGTTAAAAAAAATTGAATGGTCTGGTGACAGGGTCTCTACAAATATAGTATATTTTTATAGCGGTCTATACAAGGGCGGAGGGATTGGGTTCAAAAAGACTAACTGGCCCTCCAAATGGGGGACGGTTGGGAGAGACAGTGTATGTCGTAGGCTTGGGCAGGTTGATGACCAAGCTGTATTGTTTAAGCATAGTAGTAAAAAGTCTGGTCACTGACCAGGTTGTGCTGTTCATCAGGAATGTCTGGATCATAATTTGGGCTGAACACATATATATACATTGCCCTTATTAGGAAAAATATGTACATATAATTTCAACTGTACATGTAATTGTTCAGCTTTAGGTTGCTGTCAGACAGGTGACTGATAAAAAATCTCCAGCAGCAAAGGGCCTTCCTCTTACCTCTATGAAGAACGCTCCCTCGCTGGCCTGGAATGCTGCTGTATCTTGACCGCTAGACATGGGAGCAACATCTTACTGCCTTGGCTAACAGTGGTTCAATAGGGACAGACTGGCAGCCTCTTAACAATCCTTAATCACCTGTCTGACATCAACCTAAAGTTCACTGTGAGGCTTGAGAACTTGTTTCAGAATCCAATAATCAGATCATGAGTGAGTACAAGTGATATTTTTTATTGGCGGTTTTGGTTTTATAATGCAGTGGTAATACAGGGTTGTAAGTCACATTTCACGTTTTTCTTTCCAATGCCCATCTAAGCCCTCCTTGATCTTGCTTTCTATAGTAGACTCGGCACCTACACAAAACGGAGATGGCCATTTTGTCGAAGCCCATCCTTTTTTGGGGCAACACTAAGGCATCCTGCAGCGTATGGATTGAGAAGAATGGTAAGCCTGCTTTTTTGCGGGTGATTGGCTTGCTCCTGACTAAGGATGAGCTTGGGTTTGGTCTGAACCCAGATGTTAGCTGTTCTTGCTGGGCAAATGGGTTACGCGTGGGAGATTCCTTATCCATATTGGCCATATTAGGTGGATGACATTGACCTTATATGGCCATGGGCCTATTTTAGGTCAATGATGTCACAAGCATCCCGCACCCTTTTCTGGCTGCCCTCTACGGGGCAGGGAATCACCATCTCGCAGCTCATTGGCCGCAGCAATGACAGCTAAGTTCCAGTCTTGGACAAATCCAACCCCGGAGTTCGAGCTCATCACTATTCCTGACCAGTAGGAAACCACAGAGCCATTTTTTAGCCATGGCTAACCTTCACAAATCCCGCTAGTAGTGTTGATTGCCTGATGTAGTATAGAACAAGTACAGTACTTTCTTAGGTCATTAAGCATATATTGAAAAGCTGTGAAATGCATCACCACTCTTTATTCGCAAATAATCCATATGAGTCAGATAAATTACTATCTCAGCTTGAGAAAATGTTGAGTCTATTAAAGTATTTTCTGTATATTAAAATATATATCATCCTAATATTCTAGCTACAATTTCCAAAGTGTAGGCTGAATAGGAAAACAATCTTTAATAAAATACATAGTGCTGGCCGAGGTTAGAAGTGGTAATCATTTGGAACCATTGAAGCGTGGCTGAAGTGATGGGCAGCCCATATTACAACAGACCATTTGTAGATGTCAAGACAGTAGTGCCTACAGCAACCAATCATCTCCTAGGGGTTTTTAGTTTATTTTCATCTGCTATGCGTATTACTTGTTTGAAACTCCTCCTTCTTTGTGTGCAGTATTTAGGTAACAGATGACGTTGGTCTACAGTTCTCTCTTCATCATGTTTTTGTGGGCTGTTGGGTGACATTGACCTAAATATCTTCATGACAACAATCATTTTCTAATCATTCATTCTTTTGTGTGCTATATCGATGCCTTTCACCCCATGACTATTGTTTTTACTGAAACATTGTAAATTTATTGTTCTCCTTTATACTCTGAAATATCCCCAACCCACCCTCGTTTTATTGGGATATAGCACTTGAAAACTGCAAACTTTGTACTAACCAAATGCTATGTGACTGCACAATTAAATGCTGTGGCTACTGTTTAGGATATTTGGTGATACTCAGTGTTATTTGCGTATGGTTGGTTGGCAAACTGGTGCTTCTGAAGGTTCAAAAATTGAAGAGCAGCTTTCTGTTTAAAGCAGAACTACATTGCATATGAGCACCACAAAGTAAAAATGTTATTTAATAATTTTTTAATATTCGCAGAAAACTCCCCCACCTATCCATGTCTCCATGATTTATTTTGCTGAGAAATCACTTTGAAAAACAGCCCCCTAGCGTGTATGGCCGTAACCATCTTGAGTAATGGCAGCTGATTCATGTAGCATTGACTTCCTGGAAGTCATCTGCCCTTAGTTCAGGCATACAAGCAGGAGGGTGTGCTTAACTGACAAAACCTCTCTTCCCCTCTAGAAGACTCCTGGGCTGTATGATCTAACTTGCCTAGGCAAGAAACCTGAATAAACGGTAAACAAATTTTAAAACAAGTTTAATATGATGTATGTTCCTATCTATTTACTAATGCTAGCAGCAGGAGGCTTAAAAAAAAAAAAAGTCAATGTTGATTGAGAGAGTGAAGTTCCACTTTAAAGGGAGACCAACCAATAATTTTTAATTGATAATATATGGCCAAAGGCTTGTTGACACCTGACCATCACTATAATCTAAGACCATGGACGTTAATATGGAGTTGCCTTTCCTCCACTGTTCTGGGAAATATTTTCATTAGGATTTTGGAGTGTGTTGTTTGGAATTTGTGCCCATTTGGTCTAAAGAGCATTTGAGAGGTTGGGTACTGATGTATGAGAAGACCTGGCTTACAATCAGAATTCTAGATTAGTCAGTAAGGTCAAGGCCAAGACTCTTGTGTAGGCCACTTGAGTTCCCTTACTCTGAACTGGCCATACCATGTTTTCATGGATCTGGCTTTGTTCACAGGTTCAGTGATGCTGAAACAGTAAAGAGCCTTCCCTAAAAATTTTGGCCGCAAGTTCACAATTGTCTAAACTGTCTTTGTATACTAGAGCAGGGATCTCCAAAATACGGCCCTCCAGCTGTTACCGAACTATACGTCCCATGAGGCATTGTAAAACTCTGACATTCACAGACATGACTAGGCATGATGGGAATTGTAGTTCCTGAACAACTGGTGGGCCATAGTTTGGAGACCCCTGTACTATAGCATGGACAGGACCCTTCACTGGAAACACCTGAGCTCATTTGGAGGGGTGTCCATACTTTTGGCAATATAGTGCATGTCATCCTTCACAATTGTAGAGTCTTGTACTTTATTAGCCATCAGTAAATGCAGAGCTTTGTCGGCTAACTTAGAGTGGAACTTTATCCATAATAAATTGATAAAAAAAAGCAAGCAAAAAACATACGTTCCACATTAATAATTATGCAATGGAAATGAGTGTACTGTAAATAGCCTATAGAATGGTTGCATCTTCTTGCCCGAGGCTGCCATTTTGCTGAAGCCCAGAGCCTCAGAGCAGCAGTAAATGTTTAGGCTGTTAGCAGATTGGCCTCCAGTGGTTCTGATTTTTGGCACAGTGCCGAAAAAAAGAGAGAAACTGAGCATGTGCAAAGCAGGGTGAGGCAGTTTTTAACTGGATTTTAGACAGTAAAGACAAGTATTTTTAATGTTTTACATAGCTATACCCGCAAAAGAGGCCAGCCTGAGGTGATCTAGGAAGACTTAATTTTCTGACTAAAGTTCCACTTTAAGTTATAAAGATGCAAGGATTGTAGTTTTGCTAAGTAACAAACTTCAAGGGGACTGAGGCTGGGTTCACAATAGCTGCGGCGGCTCGCAGCAGGGGGTCCGGTGCGTCCCCGTTCACCATTTCAGGTGAGAATCAGGCACCTGATGGACTGCATAGCTGCTGGCCATGTTAACTTATGGCTGGGCAATCGAGAGATGGTCAAATTGCAGATCAACCTCCTGTTTTTACCTTCCCTGCTTGCCCATTTAAACAAGGTCTTGGACAGTTGTCACCAGAACAAGTGTCCCGTTGGAAGACTTCCCCTCTATTCCTCATCGGGTGGTAACAAATAATTTTGGATACCCTCCTGGTGCCATTGGTGATCAGGACAATTAGAGCATATCTCCTTAAGGGGGACACAGACGGCAATAGAAATGAGACAGTGCTTCCATCCCCTCCCCATTCAATCCAAATCTAAAAAAATAGCAAATTTGCCTTCAGTTATACTTTAATTTTTACCAACAACTGTGTTGTGTAGGGGTTTGTCAGATTGGATCTAAACCATATTGTTTAGGTAGACCTCATACGACACAGCTGGCGGGAAATCTGAAATAGTACACTCTGATTGTAAGGTGTGTGGCCAGTTATAAGCCCTAAGGGTGTCTGCTTAGAGATGTATTGTGATCATTGCACTATAGCAGAATAAATGGGATATTTCCACATGTAGATGTGAGGGAGGGCTATGAGATAATTACTATAATGGGGGACTGCCCTGCACAAAGGACGACACTTGTGGGCTACTCTTATATTCAAGAAAAGGCACCATTCACCAACCCAGTGCATTAGTATTAGTAGCAACCTCTCTAAACCAAGCACCAGTGAGCGGGACGAAACATGTTAGGGGACGTGGCTGAGGCCACATTCATCTACATACTAATGCACTAAGTTGCTGAGCAGCGCCTTTCCTCTTTGATTGCACTCTTACACCTCTGAATGGTGCACTGACGCCATCTCCCTTCACTGCAAGCGGCGGGGGAACCTCTGTCCTCAGCTTAGAGCTTCACTGCAAGTTTCACTTGGATCACTACTCTGATATTTACTATATCCGTTCCCTAGTCATTTAGCATTGGGTACTTCTAGCTTTGTGGTTGACATTTTTATAAAGAGCTCTTTGTGTTGGGTGTAGCAAGCCTTGAGTTTGCAGTGCAGGTTATAAAATAGAAGAGAAGACTTGGCTGTTATGGGTAAGACAGTGGAAATGCTTTATGAAGATTGGAGGAAGACAAAAATAGGATTGTTGCTCATAGCAGTTTATCAGGTCATATATTTTGTTGGGTCTGGGGAAGTAAAGTGTTTTTTTCTAGGCCAGCCTTTCTCAACCTTAACCCTTTGGCGACAGTACCTCCTGGCCCTTTAAGCAGTTTTGGCTGCCGGTAGGTGGGGAAGGGTTTAGGACCAGGTGGCCGCCATGATTGGCTGTCACGTTGGTCACATGATCGGAAAACTCCCGATCGCTGCTTTCCGTTAGCTGCTGGTAACTGTGCACAGAAGCGTGCAGGGTGTGCGCTATCGGCACAGCTGTTTTTGTAATATTGCACACAAATATGCGGCCATCTACAGCTCACTGCATTAGTGTGATGGTCAAGGAAAAGAATGGTGGTCAGTGGGAATAATCCCCCTCTTACACATAGCTAAAAAGATCATTAGTTTCATCATTATTTGAGTGGCATTAATTGCTCCTTGCTCAAGGATCCCCTAGCAACCTCTGGAGGAAGTACAATAAAAAAAGGGGCGGGTGGACTTTTGAGGTAGCCACTAGTGTCCCAAGTTGAAAGAAATGCTCAACAATCACAGTATAAAACATCACATTTTATTATAAAACATTAGAATTGATAATTGAAACTGTAAACATCATACATTTTTGTGCTAACACAACATTATCTCTCCCATATATGCCGAGGAATAGTGTAAGTGGCTCATAAAGAGTAGCCTGTGCAAAATGGCCCACAGTACAAACATTAGTCGAATGCATCTGTATGGTGGTTATCTATAGATGAGGGCCACATGGGAGGTCATTGTGTTATCACCAAATGGATCACTACGCGTTTCCCAATGACCTCTGCAGGGGATTCTAATTGGCACAAGGTTAGAACAGAGAGCATGGAATATCTATTCCATATAATGGGAGGAGGAAGAGTGGCGAGCAGCCAAACCGAGAAGAGGAAGGGCGTGCAGTGGAAGACAGACAAAAATCAGGAGCCCGACCAGGGCAAGGTCTTTGTATTTATATGTCCCACATCACAGAGCGGTAGCGGCAATGCAAACACAGTTAACTTGCCAGTTGGCAAGGCCCCCCAGCTGCCCATGTGATCAAGACCTTACCGTCTGACTTCCTATCCTGGTGACCCCTAATTTCACAAGGATAGAAGGTGAGAAGAAATCTCCCCAATGTAGTCACAGATGGCAATAAAAAAATGATTTTCCATCTTTTCTCTACTCTAAAACCTCAAACAAATGTTTTGGCTGGAGTTGAGCAGTCGCCAACAATTTCATCAAAAAATTCCAATGCGATATTTCTTTTTGTGGTGTAGTGAATTTGTCCCACTGGCGTCCAATTTGACAGGAACAGCAGATTGCTGGCGAATGTGATACAAGGAGTTCTAGTGATGACGAAGATGGTACAATTTCTTGGATTGACCCATTGGGGTTGATTTACTAAAGCTGGAGAGTGCAAAACCTGGTGCAGCTCTGCATAGAAACCAATCCACTTCCAGAATTTTTAATTTTTTTTTGTCAAAGCTTAAGGCTGCATTCACACCTGACCGTTTTCAGCTCATAAAACTCCCAACAAGCAAAATCCCTTTAATTTCAATGGCACCTGTTTACATCTGAGCGTTTTTGTCACCTGAAGCAAAATGCCTGAAAAACGCAGATTACAGGCGTTTTTCTGCCTTTTACATTGGTGACCTGAACAAAACGCGGTAAAAATCGCAGGTAAAAACGCAAACCTTGAAATGCTCAGATGTGAATGCAGCCTAAGGGCCAGTTCACACCAGATGCAGTTCCATGCTATTTTTTTTTTTCTGAACTAAAAATGCATTCACAGTGTTTTCCATGTATTCCATTGGCTCTAGTTCACACCATGCAGTCAGTTTCCGGTGCGGAGCCATTGGAACACATGGAAAACACTGTGCATGCATTTTGTGCAGAAAAAAAGCACACAGAACTGCATCTGGTGTGAACTGGCCCTTAATGAAAAAGCTGATTGGCTACCGAGCACAGCTGCACCAGATTTTACACTCTCCAGTTTTAGTTATTCAGCCCCTTTGGCCCCTTTCACACTGGGGCGGTGCGGGCGTCGGCGGTAAAGCAGCGCTATAGTTAGCGCTGCTTTACTGTTGTTTTAGCAGTGGTAATCGGCCGCTAGCGGTGCGGTTTTAAACCCCGCTAGTGGCCGAAAAAGGGTTAAAACCACCCTCAAAGCGCCGCTTTGCCGGCGGTATAGCCGGGCTGCCCCATTGATTTCAATGGGTAGGAGCAGTGAATACACCGCTCCTTCACTGCTCCAAAGATGCTGCTAGCAGGACTTTTTTTTTACCGTCCTGCTTTTTTCAGGCGCTATATTTAGCGCTGTAGCGCCTGAAAAACGATTCAGTGTGAAAGGGGCCTTAGGGTCATTCTTTTAGTTAAAAAGCAGGCATCAAAATGAGGCCCTCTGTGGATTTTATACTAGGCCAATGGGTTCTTCACACCATACTCCGTACTTCACACCATACTCCGTACATATCAATGTTCAGCAAAGCACTGGCATTGCGCTGCTCTTTATAGAAGTAGACTGTATTTAGTGTCGCAGACTGTTTTTTTTTTATTTTATATTACTTTTTACCCCCCCCCCCCCCTTCCCGTAATAGTAACCATGAGTACAAAGCAACAGGTAGTATTTTATAGTCTTTTGCTTGTGCATATGAGATTTATGTGCTGAAATTTAAAGTATAAAGGAATACAAAACTTTTCTTTTTTAGTTTTGGATAGAGTAGAGATGGATTAGAACACCTGTCAGGTTTTCATTGCTGTCTGTGTCCCCGTTAGAGAGATTCACCCTCTATATTTGGTCCTGGTGACCATTATCACTGAAGGTGAAATCTCATATATTGACTGGCTAGAGCAGGAATAGAGGGAGGGGGATCTTCCAATGGGGACACTAGTTTCTGTGACTACCGGGGATTTCCTCTCACATCTTGTGGCTATAGGACAAGAAATTAAAAAAAATTTCCCTTATGGTATAGGAAGTGAAGAGAAAGCCCCCCTATGGGACAGGAAGTGAAGGGAAATATCCCCGGTGGGACAGGAAATGAATAGAAATCTCCCCTATGGGACAGGAAGTGAAGAGAAATCTCCCCTATGGGACAGGAAGAGAAGGAAAATCTCCCCTATGGGACAGGAAGTGAAGAGAAATCTCCCCTATGGGACAGGAAGTGAAGAGAAATCTCCCCTATGGGACAGGAAGTGAAGGAAAATCTCCCCAATGTTGAAAAAAACAGGGGTTATAATACCTCCCCCTTTCCTTCCTCTATCCAAAATGAGAAGAAAAAAGTTTTGCCTATAGTTCTACTTTAGTAGTTAGTATA